>JASDQU010103554.1:37933-66581 GCA_032191745.1 Picea mariana | reverse complement strand
CATCACCTAAGAACATTCTAGAGGAGGAATCTTCTAGAAGTAGAACCTTCTAAGAAGTCCTCTTACATTTATTATATCTAATTACCCATTTATTATATCTAACTACCATAGTGGGCCTTATTTAATAATATAGTGGACCTAGTCCACCTTACATTGAATGACCTCCACTATTATCGCTATGGGCCCTCTGGGCCCCTCCACTACCTCTCTATCTACCTTACACCCGGGGTTTTAATTTTTTCCACCTTATTTTGTTGGAAAACCAAACATTCTGCCACAAACCTTTGAACATCAGTTTTAAGGCCATCCCAAAAAAATTCCTTCTTGACCCTATGGTAGGTTTTAAAAAATCTTGAGTACCCTCCTACTAGAGAGGTGTGCAATTCCAATAGTACATTTTGTTTGAGTCCGTAGTTCTTACATAAATATAAGCGATCTTTGTACCATAGTGAATCACTTTTCCATGTAAATGTACCTGATGCTCTGGAATCCTGATGCAACCTTTGAATGAGAGTCCACATGTTTTCGTCATTCTTCCATTCATCCCTTGATTTTATTATCCAATTGGATTGGATGATCGAGATAGCACAAAGAAAGGCCTCAACATCTTCATCCTTTCTTGAGAGTGCATCTACCACAACATTTTGCTTCCCTTTTTTATAGACGATCTCAAAATCATAACCTAATATCTTGGTCACCCATTTTTGTTGTTCTTCTGAACATAGTCTTTGTTCCAAGAAGTATTTAAGACTATCATGATCTGTTTTGACCTTGAAGTGCCTACCCATTAGGTAAGGACGTCATTTCTTCAATGCATGTAGTATTGCTATCATTTCCTTCTCATAAATGGGTTTGTGTAAGTCCTTACCCTTGAGTGGTCAAATTTCAAAATCCAGGGGCCTTCCTTCTTGCATTAGGACAACACCAATTCCATTTCCCGAGGCATCACATTCCACAGTAAAGGTTTTTGTGAAGTCTGGAGTCGTCAAGACAGGACCTTTTCACATCACCTCTTTAAGTTGTTCAAAAGTTTTAGTTTCCTCTCGACTCCATGAAAATGTATCCTTCTTAGTTAGTGTCATTAAAGGTGATGTTATTCTTCCATAGTGTTGAACAAACTTGTGGTAGTAACCTGTCAAACCCAAACATCCTCTAAGATTATTCAATTTTTTGGGAATCGGTCAGTCCATCATGGACTTAATCTTATTAGGGTCTACCTTGACACCTTCATGAGATATAATATGACCCAAATACTCTACCTCCTTCACCCCAAAGAAACATTTAGATGGTTTGGCATATATTTGTTTCTCCCTTAGTAGTTGTAGCACCTTGCCAACATGTCACACATGATCCTCCCAAGACTTGCTATAGATTAGTATATCATCAAAAAAAACTAACACAAATTTTCAAAGGAAGGGCTTGAAAATGGAATTCATCAACCCTTGGAATTTGGAAGGTGCATTTGTAAGGCCAAAAGGCATGACCAATAATTCATAATGGCCTTCATGAGTTCAGAATGTTGCTTCTGGGATATCTTCTTCCTTCATTCTAATCTGATGATACCTTGAACGAAGATCCAACTTTGTGAAATAGATTGCTCCATGTAGTTCATCTAACAATTCATCAATGACAGGAATGGAGAAACTTTATCTTTCGGTTGAAGACCAACCACTTTCCTAAGATCGATATGAGGAATTTTGATGGAAAGGGCCCAATCACATGGATACTTCGGATGGAGCAATTCTTTGATCTGCATATGTTTCACATACAAAAAAGGTACAGATTGCTTCTTTATATTTAGAACCCAATCAATTTGTTTGGTATCGATGGCTTTGTTCTTGCAAATCACTCGTCACTTGGACAATTTTCATGGAAGAAATGATAGCACACTATGAGGATACAAGGATCAATACCTTATTTAGCCAATTGATAAATCTCAAGCAAAAGGGTTCAGTTACAGAGAACATTGAGAACTTCCAAAGATTGAATATAAAGGTAACAAATATTCCAGATGAGCACTTGATTAATGTATTCATAGTAACTTTAAGGGATAACATTCAACATGAGGTTCGTCTTTGAGAACCCAAATCATTGGAGAATCCATTTAGAGTGGCAAGAAATGTTGAAAGTAAAAATATGGCTATGGCTACTAGAAGTACCACTCCTAACATCTATCGAGATAATAATGTTCCTTCTTCTAAAACACCTCAACCTACAAGGTTGACACCTCAAAAATTGGAGGAAAGAAAAGAAAAAGGTTTATGCTTTAATTGTGACAGCAAGTACAGTAAGGGACATAAGTGTGGTGAGAATAAATAATTCTATGATCCTTGGAATTCATCAACCCTTGGAATTTGGAAGGTGCATTTGTAAGGCCAAAACGCATGACCAATAATTCATAATGGCCTTCATGAGTTCGGAATGTTTCTTTTGGGATATCTTCTTCCTTCATTCTAATCTGATGATACCCTGAACGAAGATCCAACTTTGTGAAATAGATATCTCCATGTAGTTCATCTAACAATTCATCAATGATGGGAATGGAGAAGCTTTAACTTTCGGTTGAAGACCAACCACTTTCCTAAGATCGATATGAGGAAGTTTGATGGAAAGGACCCAATCACATGGATACTTCAGATGGAGCAATTCTTTGATCTGCATATGTTTCACATACAAAAAAGGTATAGATTGCTTCTTTATATTTAGAACCCAATCAATTTGTTTGGTATCGATGGATTTGTTCTCGCAAATCACTCGTCACTTGGACAATTTTCATGGAAGAAATGATAGCACACTATCAGGATACAAGGATCAATACCTTATTTAGCCAATTGATAAATCTCAAGCAAAAGGGTTCAGTTACAGAGAACATTGAGAACTTCCAAAGATTGAATATAAAGGTAATGAATATTCCAGATGAGCACTTGATTCATGTATTCATAGTAACTTTAAGGGATAACATTCAACATGAGGTTCGTCTTTGAGAACCCAAATCATTGGAGAATCCATTTAGGGTGGCAAGAAATGTTGAAAGTAAAAATATGGCTATGGCTACTAGAAGGACCACTCCTAACATCTATTGAGATAATAATGTTCCTTCTTCTAAAACACCTCAACCTACAAGGTTGACACCTCAAAAATTGGAGGAAAGAAAAGCAAAATGTTTATGCTTTAATTGTGACAGCAAGTACAGTAAGGGACATAAGTGTGGTGAGAATAAATTATTCTACATAGATTCTGAAGAGGAAGAAGAACAAGAGCCATCTCAAGATGAAAATGTAGACACGATTTCTTCTTAAGAGTTGACTCTCACGATATCGTGTAATGCATTGCTCTGATACCATATGTTAAGAACCAGATATCAATATAGCATAGAAAAACCTCATTATAAGTACTCAATGCCTTGAAAAAGAGAGAAGTTCAAGTAATAAGCCTCTTCGATGTGGAAACCTCCTTATACCCCACATAAATATCCAAAAACAAGATGATTCCAAGTGAAAATGTCTCCTTGGTTTATATAGGAGACTAGGAGATACAATTACAACTAATGGACTCAAGCCGACATAAATAAAATAACATTACTAATGTAATATGCCCCAATTAAGGGGTAATGAGCCACTATTTAGGTCTTAAAAAATATTGTATGCTACAAGTGCAATAATCTTGGTCACAAAGCACGAGATTGCAAAGAGATTAAGGAATGTAATCCTTTTCCAAATATCAATATACCAACTACAACATGGAAAAGGAAAGAAATTCCCTATAATGAAAACTTTCGAATGCATTGGTCGCTAAAGAATGCAAAGAAGAATATGAATGGTTCATAGACAGTGGGTGCTCATCTCATATGACCGGAGATTAAAGAAAATTTGTCATCTTGAAGAAAATGGGTGGAAATGTTGCATTTGGAGAAGGAACTGTAAAGCTTGGAAGTGAAAATGTAAAAGTAGGAAAAGTCCTATTGGTTGAATATCTAAACAATAATCTCCTTAGTGTCAGAAAAAATGTGATCAAGGATACACTCTTACGTTTGACTCTCGAAAATGTAAAATTAGAGAAAATAACTTAGGAATATTGGTTGCAACTGCAACAAGAAGACCGAACAACATATCCATCCTAGACATGAAGAAGAGAGAGAAGAAATAATCCACACAAAAGGATTCCAAGGAAGAAAAAGTCCCAAAGACAAAAACTAAGGATGAAGTGTTATTGAGTGCCACATGTTCAGGGGGAGAAACCCCAAAGAAGAAGGTCACCTTATGCCATTGAACTCAGGGGGAGAAGCCCCACCCTTTTCCATTCATGTCAAAGGGGGAGAGAAATTGGTATCATGATGATAGGGGGAGCATGAGTGTTTCCATCAATGACAAAGGGGGAGATTGTTGAAAGAATGCTTGTTGTCATTGATGTCAACCCTAGTCATTGGTTGTAGTCATTGATGTCAACCATAGCCATTGGCTTTTGGACCCAACCGCTGATCAAAGTAGATAGACATGAAGGAAATTACACATCCAGGTACAACACCCATGGATGGATAGTATACTTCATGTCTCTTCTGGTGGTATGTGGCATGTCACGTGGATCCTCACGATTGAGGAGAAATGACTTTTTGAAGATGACAATGTGAATTGAAGTAGAAACTACATGTTAGACCTAATGTTAAAAGGAAGTGACATAAAGGGTATAAATACATATCATTATACATTCATTTTTCAACACACACAAGTTTTTTAATGAACAAGGAGATATAAGTCGAATTTAAGAGGAAATCTGAAGTAAAGAAGGATGAATTTAAAGGGAGGATGAAGTCTTTTGGTGATGTGTTCTAAGCTAGTCATAAACAGGTGTTACGGGTAAAACAATCATAACATATTCATAGAAAATCCAAATGATGTGAGACCAATTGCATTGGAAAGAGCACAATTTGTAGTTTCATGTGTACAAGTTTCATAATCTTATGTTAAATATTGAGCACGGGGCATGCTGTACAAGTTCTCTCTCCTAAATAAACCAAAATTGAATAAGGTCTACCATTTTCTCTATAACACCTTTTCTGGGAGGATTTAAGGAGTGAAAATTTGAGTAGTTTCGGAGAATACATTGAGTTATATTATCTATAGGATAAGATTATTCTAAGAAGTGAAGAATTGCATAATTTGAAGAAGTCTCAGAAAGCATTATCAGGTTCTATGTGATGGTCGGTTGATGGTGATAATTTAATGTAAAGTTTTATTATCTCTCATATATTCTTGGGTGGAAGGAAGGGGAAAGGATGGAGATGTCAAACCTTTCTTGATATTGGAGGATTGTATCTTCCTTTTGGAGGTTTATCCCTCGCTTTATATTTGGAAGCTGTAGCTACCTTTGGAATTCATTACATCCCTTGAAAAATAACTATTGGTTATTTCTCATATATTGTGCATGGTGTATTGTGGTGTATTGGTGTAACTCTTGTACTATTGTTCATTTCTCATTAGATATAATTGAATATATAATCTGGTTGAAGTATAATTTGAATTTTTTTTTAAATTGTACTTGATACTGATTCACCCCCCTCTCAGTATCATCGGTTTTCTCTATCGTGTAGAGTTGACATTTATTGAGTAGCCTGCTATTTTTCAAGTGTGTACAAATTATATTATCCAGAAGCAATAATTGTATAGAGTAACATAGTTCAAATCAGTGGTTCTTGACGTACTTCAGTGCCACAAGAACACCTCACCGGTTTGGTTATGCATAGTCTGGTATATGTTGATGGATCTTGTTGTGCTTCGGTCTTCAAGAGCATTGGTTACAGGTTTCTTTTTATGAGATATTTGTAGGTCAAGTTGTTTGATCAACTTTTGAACACATTCAGTATCCATACCACCTTCCTAGCAATTGATGGATAGCCAAAGAGAAATATTCAACAGATGGTGGTAGGTCCATAAAGTGGTTTATTACTTGACAAATTTTATCGCGGAAGCCCCAACGAGCCGAGTATGTCAATATTATTGATCTTGCAAGTTCGTCAATGATGGTCAGAAGAGTTGTTGTCTTAAATGAGTTGAAAGGGAAGCGGAAATTTGTGGAGAATAAAGAGCGTATACCAAAAGATTTCAGAGTGGATAGGAGTGATGATGAAGACCATATCAAGACAAATATCTATGTTGAAATTTGAATATTGTGATTATGTTATAATATTTGTAATGTAAGAATTATGCGAGGGTGTTGGAATAATGCTTACAATAGAATTGGTTTGGGTATGAGTTTGTTACACAGATATTATCTCAACTATCTCGATTGTGTAGTTAAGATAGCTATCTATCTTAAGCTACTTGTAATTGTATTTATATTGTGATTATACTTAATGGAAAACAGTTTTGTTGTGCATCTTGATTTGAAATTCAAATCGAATCAAGTCAATAAAATTTCTATTATTCAAAGATATAACACATATCCCTAAATCAAAGCATATTGAAAGAAACAAATAAAGCAAAATCAATCATGAAAGAAACAAATAAAGCAAAATCAATCATTCATTCATTCAGGGTAGAATAATGTGAGACATATCCCTAAATAAAAATATATGAAAAATAAAAATAAAGTCAAGTAAATCATAAATTAACTTAGGTAGAGGACTCCAAATATATATTATTGAAAGATGTAAAACATATCCTCCAGTCAAAATATTGAATAAAATAAATCAAATAAAATCAATTACTCGAATAAAATAAATAAAATAAAATCAATTACCCATTACCCATTTACGTAGACTATAAGAGCGAGAATATTTATTATTCAAAAATACAACATATCTCTCTAAATCAAAACAGATTTGGAAAAAACAACTCATCAATCATCCATTATGTAAAGTCAAAGAGTGAAAATATTTATTACTCGAAAATACAACAATACAACAACATATTAAAGTATAAAAGTGAAAATAAATTTATTATTCAAATATACAACATATACCCCTAAATCAAAGTATATTGGAAACGACAACTCTATCAGTCCAAAAAAATATTTATCATTAAAAAAATATTAAACATATAAATATATTAAACAAATCAAATCATATTAAAAGAGGAAAATCAAACCAAGTCAATGATCATCCATCAATATAACGTAAAATAAAGTGAGAATATGTAACTCATAGGTGTAGGCTAAAGGGAAAACAAAATGCACCTTTACCGGCCACTGGTTTATGTGTACGCCATCCCGCCGAAAATACTATCAGAGCTCCTGCCCCATCCCATCTTCTGACAGTCAAGTTTTCCCGGCAACCGCGATGTCACATTTCTTGGCGATCCCTTTTTGTCGACACTCCCACCGGCATGTTGTGATCGCCAAATTTTATCATCCTCCAATTTAATGATGCTCGTGCCCTCGATCATCCATATCATTTTTTTTCAAAATCTCCACTCCCGCTTGTTTCGATGCCAAGAGGAGAGCACAGAGAAACACAACCATATGATCACGTATGATTCACCTGGGGAGCTATAGGCATGCCTGGATTGAACAGGAAGGAAGAGGAATGGCTCTGGGAATGCTTGGATTAAACAAGAAGGCAGATGAATGGGAAAGCTAGCTGCAATGTGGGTCTCTGCATCTGCTTAACTGCTTTTCCTACAAGGATAACTTCGTTCCCTTCATTCGCAGGCCTGGTTTTTTGAAGAAGCTTCCCAGGATGTGGGGTGGCCTTGTGAATGAGAATTCTTCTGCTCGTGTCGGGCTTCTGAGGATTCTGTGTTATCACAAAGCGTACCAAATATTCATTGCAGACTATGGGGAGAAGCGTTCGAAGAAGCACTTTCCTTCCGAAATGGGGAATAACTCAATTAGGGGAAACAACATGCCATAACTAAATTAATTTGGATTCTGACGTCAAGACTATATTGCATTGTCTTCCAGGCGTGTTGTGTTTAGTGATAAACTAAATACGTATATAAGCTCAAAAAAGATCCCTACCCTAGAGCATACTCCTCCCTTGTGCAAAATACTATTATAAAGGAGAAATCTCCCTACCGGTCCTGGTATCTAAGGGTCCTGGGATATTATGCGTATGGCCTGTGGGAAGCTCCCATGAGATGCCTAGGAGAGGACTAATAGTATCCGGTCTATTACTTTAATCGGATCCCCCGAGACTATTTCTTCCCCCAGTCTATTGTTTGTGTCGGGCTTCTGAGGATTTTGTGTTATCACAAAGCGGGCCAAAGATTCATTACAGACTGTGGGGAGATCATCCATTCGCTCTGTAATGTTGCGCGGTCTTCGAATGATCGTAAATACATGGTAATTGAATGTTTGTTGCTTCTGCTTCGGGATTAGGAAACAAGAAGGTCAAATTGACAACTCTTTTCACCCTAGTTTTTTCCCTTTCTATTCTGTTGATTTTGATTTTGAGCTTGTGAAACTCAAGGATGTCAAAATACAATCTGCATGTAAAAATAATAGCATTCATGGTGGTAAAAATGGAAGGGAAGACACAATTCTCAGCTAGGGACCTCAAAGGAGTTGTGACTAAGAACACAGAGGCCTTAGTCGTGTGCCCCTTGAAGACTGGAAGAAAAGAGTGGTTATCTACAGTAACAAAGCACAATGCCATCTCCTTCCACAAAACCCAGACTTGGAAATCAGTGATACAACCAGAGCACTTTCCATTTCCAACCCTGTCAACAGCCACAACAAGAGCATGTGGAGAAGAGCTCAAGCCTATGACATGAAAAGGATTGACCGATGAGAGTTTGTTGGATTCTATTATGTTCATTAATTAGTGCTCCATATTGAATGGATACACTGATATGAAATATGTTAAGGTCCCTTATTATGCTTCCCAAATTGTGAGGAAACAGATTCATGTGACTTGGCTCTTCATTGATGATTCTAAAAAACATGGAAATATATCAGTCTTTAACTGGGATTGTAATCAGTTTGAGTCGTCATCATCATCTTATTCTTTTCCATCAGAAGAACAAGAAGAGGAAGTTGAATCAGAGTGGGAAACTGTGAGTGAAGGGTATGAAGGGGAAACTATAATAATCCCCCAAAATCATCAAGATTATGCAAATGCAAATGGGAAATCCTATCAGTTCGAGTAATCTTCTTTTGCACCTAAGGCGAGTTTGTATTAATATATCAATCTAACCCAATTTTATCCCATTACATATGTTTCAAATTGTGTTCTCAATTATTTAATGATTGAGGGAAATATTTTAAGTAGGGAACATGTAGAATATATGAAGATAATATTCAAATGTACTACCAGATGCAGAGACAACAGAGTGCATAGTATAGAAGCCATGTACAAAATCCAAATAGTAGCTAGCATGGAAATTTACTACTAGAGTCTGATGGATTATTTGTTGGAAATTCTTCTTACTGAATTAAATTCATTAATCATAAAGGGGTTTTTAACATGATTCACTCCATTGTTACATTAAATTTGCTAACCAAAAAAATTCTCAAAAATAAAGTAACACCTCCATTCAAATTCCCGATCATGGGATTTAGTTTTAGATTATGACTCTTATAGATTGTATGGTTTAGTGTGTTATATGTCTGTATATGCATACACCTACAAACTAAATTTGAAGGGGTTCATTTCTTACAATTGTCATTGCTATTAACTATAGGAGGTTTTAATCACCAGACATTGGATGGGAGATCAGATGCATCAACAGTGGTGATGACAATACATAACAGTAAAGGTCAAACCCAAGTGAATTCCATCATAGTCATGATGATGATGTTGTTGCCAACCATCAAGGAAGAATCTATATCAGAGGAGGATAAATCATAGCAGAAGAAGAAGAAATGGATCATGCATGAGCATGCCATAATGAAGAACAACAATATTGAGTGCAAAGCTCCTTCGAGGGCCAAGTTCAAGGATGAATACAAACATCAGTCCTAGAGAATGTGACCCATATATTTCACGAGAATGGTTTATCAATTACTAGAGAAAAAGTGACCACCAGAGGAGGAAAGGATTTCAATGAATTTTATGTTACTGATGGAGCAAGAAATCCTATTGATTCCAAAATAGTTTCAAAGCGTTTCACTAAGAAATCGAGCAAGCAATATTGCAAGTTAAAGAAAAATCCCCTTGTTTCAAATCTCGTCCATCAGAGACTGTTGCGAAGTTTCTATTTCGTAACCTTTTCAGATCCAAATCTCTGTACAATATTGGATTGATAAGTCCTTCTCCTAAATGTTGTATATATATGTTTATGTATATCAGGATAAAAAGGGTCTTTCATTCTAGCCAAGACCTTCCTAACAGGTGTCACTACCATGGTTTAAAATATGTATTCAACAGGCACTTTCTCCTCGCCCCAACATATTTGTCTTCTAATTCTTCCTCCAAGAATGTTAACCAATATAATTCTTCTTAACAATTATGGTATTGGAACATGGGTTAAGAATGGGCATACTTTTCCAATAGATCTCTGATGTATATTATACTATCTTGCAACATGACACCTCAGTACATGGTTGGCAAGTGAGAGGATATTGAAAAGGGCACTTAGTCATGGCTTGACCCTATAACCATGTGTACAATCAGAAAAAAAATATTGTGCACTTGAGTAGAAGTGCATATCTTGTATATAAAATTCTCTTCATTCTTCACAAGAATACAACTTTCAATGTTTGCATAGTGATTGTAACAAATGTTTCTTCCTCGCCAATGTAATTAAGCATTTTTTTTGTAGTGATAGACTTATCTTTCGTAATTATTGGTTTTTATTAGTTGTTTGAAGTTGTGATGGTGTTGCATTGAGTCATATTGTATTTTATAGTTACTCTGGAATCATTTCTGAGGAATTGATTGTACAAGTCTCTTCCTGTAAAACTTTTGTTTCAATTTTTGGATTAGGCATGACAATGTTTGCATTGATTATTGTAAATAATGTTGCATATGATTGTCAAGCTAGTCTAAGCATAAAGTGTTCCAGAAATTCCTGTGGTTTTAACAGATTTGTGATTGGCATTATTCGGTTACTACCTTTCCCATTCTCACTTGCACCTCTATGTGAGCCATGGTTTTAGAAAGCAGTGTAATTATAAGTAATTTTGTTTACCAATTAAAAATTTATTAAAATTTCACAAGACTTGTGAGTGATGACTTACAGGAAATTATTATAATGTATACACAATTTCCTAACAGTGGTTCATACAAAGACATGATTGGATTCCAGAAAAATATGTAATATGAAGGGTGGAAAGAACACATTTATATCTATGAGAGGGATCATTTCATTATGAGACTAGTGACTGTTTTGAAGCCATCTAAATTAATGTTTAATGTTTGTTTCTTCGATGCCTCAAGAGCAACATGAAAATGGTCTGTATTTCTAGGAAAGAAAGATTATATAGGAGGATTTTCTCTAGAATAAAGACTGGCTATGGTTCATACAAAGACATGCATGTATGTCCAGGAAAGACATAATATGAAGGGGGACATAACACATGTAATTATAAGATGGATCATTTGAATATGAGACTAGTTACTTTTCTGAAGAGATCTTGAATAATGTTTAAGGTTGATTCGTCGATTCCCCAAAACCATCTTGAAAATGGTCGGTATTTCTAGGCACAAAGGATTGTAAAGGAGGGTGTTGTCTAGAATATATGTGGAATCATGTTTTTTGATAAAGATGAAGGATCTTGAAAAGTTTGACACAATATAGTAGGAAGATCAATTAACCATATAAAAGTCAATTACTTCTTTAAACTACCCCAAACATACCAAAACTCATATAAATAAAGAAAGAGAAAAGAGATCGGGTAACTATACCTCGAATCCCACATCTGGTGATGACCTCCTCACGCTTGGAAGTTTCGTTGACTGGATGCCTCCTCCTAGGGTTGACCTGCATTCAAAGATTGACAAACAGGAAACAAGAAGCATGCTATTCCATATACAAATTAGGGTTAGATGTTAGAATGTCAAAACATAAACCAATAAAACATTCAATACACAATGATTTGGGATAGGAAAAGTAATGATTATACCTTTACAATCAAATCTGGTTACCTCTTTGCGAACCTGGTCCGGGCTGCTCTTCATGAAGATCCAAGTGCACATTTATATAAGCTTCTCCTCTCAAACTTATGATCTCTTCTTGGGAAGTGAATGGGTTCTGATGGAGGAAGAAGGGGATAATGAGGGAATGTTGAGGCAATTCTCACAAAAGGAAGCAATATCTCGGGAAAGGAGGGGGAGTGAAATCGGGCAGAGTTTCACTGTTCTTATGTCTAGATGTAAAATGAGATCCCAACACCTCCTTTTATATGAAAAAAGGGTGGTTATTTGGTTGGGTGACAGCCTATAGCCGATGGATTATTTGGGAAACTACCCAATATCCTGTAATCTCAACGAATTCCTTGCAACTTTTGAAAGTATACATGGGTTGTAATGGTGCAACATGTGTATGTACACAAGTTGTAGTGGTGCAACAAGCATATGTACGCAGGTAGTAATGGTTCAGGGTGTGTACATATTAAAAAAATTGGTTTTTAAGAAGAGCAACTCAACAGTGCTTTGGCAAAATATGCAAGTAAGAGGGCCAAAGGCCATGTATGCATGTGTAGAGAAATTTAGGTTTATAATAGATTCTCCCTAATGTGTGAGGTCAGAAGAGCATCTGATGGCCGAAATACATTACAACATCTTGACCAATGTATGAATTTGAGTGAGCCCGGGACCAAAGTTCAGGAGGTGCCATCTGCAAAAATAACAATTGTCTCTCTGAGGCGGGCATACCCATTCTCGGGATGAAATAAATCATGGCTTCCAATCAAATACACTACAGATCCATGTCATATAACTATATAAAGTGTAGCTACAAGCAATACACAATGAATCTACATCTCAAAATAAAAAATATACAAGTATGGTATCCATCTTCAAGAAGCCAATAGTGCCTGATGGCTGGAGATGAGGTCTTCATAGCTCGAGCAATAAATTCAGGATCTTCAAAACTCAGGTAGGAGTAGAATGTGAGTGTGTGACTTCACTACCTAGAGGTCTTCGATGACTCATTGGGAAAAGATAAGAGGATCTCGATGATCAGGCATAGAACTTCGTTGATTTTGAATCAAGACTTGACTGGACTTTTAGGGTGGCCTACTCATGAGGTCAAGAGACAAACTGCAGAAAGGCCGACTCAGGTTGGATGAAAATTCTCTTGGACAAAAGCATGAAATATGATCAGACTCAGGAAGCATGACATTGACATAAGTTCACGACACAAGAGGCAACACAAACTCTCCATGTGTTTGGAAGAGTAACCAAATGGAGGAGGACACAACTCTATGTAGCGAGAACAAATTCCTAAGGTCATATTATATCCCATGCTTGATGAACAAACAAAAGGATGTGCTTTGTCCAAGGGTGACTCATTGTGATGCCAAAAAAAGAATATATATTTTCCATCCCTCTTTTTGGGTTTTTTTGTATGTTTCAATTTTTAACGAGCTTGAAAAAGAATAAAAGAATGCTACATTACAAAGGAGGAATGAGTGTCACAAGCAATCATACTAGTTCAAGGCGCAAAGAACAAACTAATGCTCAGAGCAAGGATACATGTGCAGGAAAAGGACACTCGAGGAAAATTCCTCCATGGATCAAGGTGTCGGGTCATAGAGGAAAAGTGCTACAAGGCTTGCGTATAAGGCATGCTTCAAAGGTTCAGTTGAGAGAAACTTGGAGCCAGAATTAGGCCAAAGATGCAGAGATGCAAATGTTATTAGCAAGACACAATGAAACTCCCTTCACTTTAATTTTAACGAGCTCAGAGAAGGTAAGCTCAGTAGTTTTGTCACGTTTAGAGAGTCTGAAAAAATGTGAATGAAGACTCCAAAGAGTATCTTTTTCGGAAATAGTCTAGTCAGTTTGAAAAATGGGTAAACTAGCACCGAAAATACATCTATTCAAAAAAAAATTAACAAGTGTGAAAAAGACAAGATCACTCGGCAATATTTTCAGTTTTAAGGAGTCTGAAAATAGCTTAACTATATACTCACATCATTTTTCTAAGTTTAGTCGCCTTATCCAAAAAAAGTATAAAAGTTTTTATCACTAAAATTTCATCCACAAATGGTTACAGGAATCCAACATCTCCAAACACCTATTAGTTCACCCACAAATTCAAAGATGCATTTCCAAAAATTCACAAACTATACAACTGGTTAAAAAATTAACATGTGCAGAAGCACTACAGGAACTGCACACACATGCGCAGGTCAGAAACATCAGAAAAGTGCACATGGGACCGAGGTGCGACTATGTACGATAAATGTCGCGCACTCCTGAGAATGGTGCATTTATGGTTCTTGTCGGCCCCTCACCCACTTCTGGTTCATCTCCCAAGTCGATTTGACCCTCAAATCCGAGTTGAATTTGAGTGGGGGGATGGTCAAAGACCTAAGGGTGCCCTAAAGGGCCCCTTGTTCACAATAAATACCTGTTGGATAATGCCTCAAAGATTTTTTATAAAAAGAATTCATGGGTGCACTATGAATTCAAGAATCTCATTGTATTGTTATGTTGCCTCTATTCTCCTACAAGGAACCACTTTCCTTCTTGGAGCATACTAGCATCATCTCATTGAGCTATTCACTTCACCTCTAGAGGGAATAAGATTGTGATTTCTTCACCATGTGTTTCTTGTTTACCATTTGTAAGAAGAGATCTCACATAGGGGACTCAAGAACCCTCCCTTGGAGGAAGAGGGGATCCATAAGTCCCTATTTTTCTTTGGTGTTTGCCCACTAATATAATCTCTCCATTGGTGGCATGAATATTGGTCAATTGTTTGATTAATTTTGGTTCTAATTTCCTTGTGCATTGTAGTTTTGTTTCTTTAGTTTTAATTAGTTTGGTTGTTTTTTTATTCATGTGATTGAGTCATTTGATTCATACACTAAATTCTGTCCTATTCAATTAACACAACTGGACTTGCAAGTGTCTCTCTTATGCTCATTCAAGTGGCAAAAAGGATAAAACAGATTGGCGACCATACTGGGGATAGGTATCAATTTCCTCCCTATTTGGGTTGTTTGAGCACTTATTTTTAATCTATTTACCTTGCGGGGATCATAACTGGCCTAGTCATGCCTGCAAAGAGCTCAATTCAAAGCTAGAAGAAGAGAATTTCATTTAAATTTTTCTTCTCGGACGCGTATCAGAACATGCGTAGGCCTTCTATCCCACAGGCACATCTTCCGAGCATGTGCTCCAACAACACTGTGTTTTCCAATGCATTTTGTGCACTGTGCACCAACAGGTCCTTTTTTCTCTACGCATTGGTGCCACAAACTAAACTAGGGCCCGCGCATCTGTCCAGATAATCCAACATTGTAAGAGTTTTTTATGATTTTTGGAAGGCCCCTAGCCTTATAAATATTGATTCTATGCAATTTGTAAATGCACCACACTTAGATTCCCTCTCCACATGAAGAGTTAGTCAAAACATAGACACTTAGGGGGATAAAAAGAACCATATTTCTCCTCTTTTGTGTTCATTTTTCCACATTGATGGCTTGTTTTGATTGTAAAAGTTAAGTTAAGATAATTTTCTATCACATATATAAACACTTGCATTGAGACCAGAAATCAAACTTCAATCATTGAGTATGCTCTTCTCTCGCACCATAGAGCGATCTTGAGAATCAGAAAAATGATTGAGGGAAGATTTCATCTCCCTTAAAAACAAAATCTTTAGGAGAGGACAAAGCCCCCCTAGGGCCCATCTTAGCTTCTTTTCAAAACATATTAAATTTGTAAGGGCCCATACATGCCCACATGTGCAAAGATAGAATAGTTTTTGAAGCTACTTTCTTAGTTTACATCACTAGGGGAGTTTAAAGGTTATCGTAACGAGCCCATACATGCCCACATGCTTGCAATGTAAGATAGTTCTTTGAATCTTTATTAGATTAAATCACATTGGGGAGTTTAAAAGATTAGTAAGGACCCATATGTCCACATGCTAGTTCTTTAGGGACTTTAAAATTCCACAAGGTTGTACCAATGACATCTAGTAAGATAGGTAATTAAGACTTGTAAAGGACCACACGAAGTTCACATCCTAGAAGGTGACACCTAACTTATTGAAAATTTGGCACATTTTATCACTTTCTCACACACAAAGTCACTACTCACTCACATAATTTCATCTCGAATTGTGGAGGTTAAAGTAGGTTTCCTCCAAAGGGATTATGAAATGTCCCACTATTTCTTGAAGGAATTATCCGCTCCCACTTAATTCAAATGAGATTGGTTCACACCCCCAATCTCTCAAACAACCACATCTAAAAAAATTCTAAAAACCGACTAAGTTTTCCTCCATAGGAGGTGCCAAAATAATTTTTTAGTCTAGGTAGGATCTCAGGGGTGGGCATCCAAATAACCCCCCATTATCTGGTTCTCACATCTTCAAACATTAGACGTTGACAAATATGGAACTTTAAAATCCTCCAAGTCAAGTGTTCCTAACACCATAAGGCAAGGAGATACCCATGAAGGGTTGAAGGCCGAGGTCCAGTTGTTCTATGCATCCCCCCTTGAGGCACCCACCTCTTGGAAGGGATCCAAATTGTGACCCATTTTTGAGGCCGAAAATATAAATGTCACACTTTGACCGATGTACCTTGTGGCCAAATTTTAGGACATCTACCCAGGTGACAATTGTGGGCTGCAATTGTACCTTGATTGAATTTTGTGTGGCTATTGGGAAATATCGCCATCTCTTTCGGGATATATATGCACCCTCTACCCCTCATTATTACTGATTGTTTCATCCTTCACTAGTTCCTCTTCTGGTGGCTTCAGACCCCACTGTTGAGTGCTATTGGAAGGTCCAGTGCTATTTGATAGGAAGGATGTTAAGTCTTTTTAGGACACGAGAATTTGTTTTCTTTGTTCTCCCACATAGACAAAATCCACCTACCCACATGTATGCTTCGTTTCAATTGATTTATGTATGGTGCTCTTGTAATTACATACAATTGTGAGATATATTGTGAAGGTCCAAAATTATACAAAGACTCTTGTTCATTTATTTATCTTATCACCATTCGCACACATTCACTTTTCTAGTCAGACATCATAGGGGACCCACAGAATCCCCGTCGTTCCAGACACTTGCAGTGTTTCTTAAGGTTGGTTTTCATTGATGTCAACCCTTGAAGAAATTCTGGTAGCATAAAGGTTTGGGTAATGAACCCAAGTTTGTTTGATGTAAAGATGACTCATTATTTTCTTGTCATGGTTGATAAGAAGTACAAATGGATGAACTCCAAAGTGGTCCCCTTATGGTGAAAGCCCTCACGGGAAGACGCTTTGTGGATTGAGTTATCCTAGAAGTATGGTTAGATAACCCTTACTTAATTGTGGAATAATGAGATGAAGGTCAGTGAATTTTTTAGTGAAACTATCATATATGGATAGTTCTTGTCATGCCATTTCTGGTTGTATGTGGAACGTCACATAACTCCTCACAGTTAGAGATTTATGATGATACGAAGTTGGAGAACCCTCATGAGTCTTATAGAAGCCCCCAAGAGTCAAAGTGTCTTGCAAAAGAAATTATTTTAAATGGAGAAGCCCTAAAATAAGGAAAGTGTAAAGCTACATGAAGATATAAATAACAGGCAAAGCTCACTCCTTAAGGACACACTTGTACATATTGTATATCTATTTTCTTGTGTAAATATTATTGTATATACTTATGGATACATCTGACGTGGTGATCATCTGAGTTAGCATGAAGGGTTGACGGTGAAATTCTCAGAATTTCAACGAATACAAAAAAAACCTATTTTATGAGGCGTACGTGGGTTGTTTGTATATAGGGTGCATACAGTACGTGGGTTGTCTGTGTATAGGGTGCATATACACACGGGCTATTTGTGTATATGGTGAGTAGATGTTGATAAAGCCATGGAAATTTGAGAATATGAAGATGCATAGGTTCTAGATTCTGATATCAAGCTCCCAAGAAGGTCTAAAGTGCTCAGATACATCTGATTCATCCATTGGTTCAAAAGGTATGTCTTATTTCTATGAATATTTGGATTTTTATGTATGCATGAGGAATGACAATGGAGATTTGAGGATTCTCCCCTAAGAGACCAGGGGCTACATGGGATCTTATGCATAAGTCAGATCTACAGAAATACAATGCTGGTATATTTATCATTGATACTTCTTCTGAGGCACATATTGTATTTCTTGGCATATGGCTAATGGTTTTTATGGTACATGGTTGAGAGCATGTATTTTTGTAGTGGTTGATGTATTGAGAGGCTAAATTTCAAAAAGGGTTTGATGACTAAGATCATGTGAGGGATATTATAATTGTTCATGATTACACACATCTATATGGAACATGAATAGAGAGAGACATATTTGCTTTGAGTAAAGGTTATGTATGAGGATGCATGCACATGGTACAGTTATAGTCTGGATACAGTGACAGGTTATGGATCTATGTGAACGAAGTTACAAAGGGTTATAAGTCTTCAAGAGAAAGGAAACCTTAGTTTTCCGAAGGAATACACATGATGCATAACAGTTTGCTAGTGTACATATGCGAGCTTCATAACAGATAGGGTGCGTACATACACGGGTTGCAGCACTACAATTCGTGTACCTGATGTAGTTTTGTAGATACATGTTCAATTCAAGTACAAATTGATTACATGGCAGTTGTACAGATTGGATATAGGTCAGTGGTACATGTTGATATAGTTGTACAACATTATATCTCACAGTAACAGGTTGAAAGTGGTTCCATCATTCTACTTATACTTCAAGGTGGTTGGACGGGGCAAGGATAGGTGGTTGTAACCACCTTCCGGTTATAGCCAGAGAACATAGGGGATTGTAGCCTCCTTCTGGTTGTAGCTAGAGAATTGGGGAGTTGGAGCTTCCCTCAGGTTGTAGCCTGAGAAACTAGAGGGTTGGAGCCTCCTTCCAGTTGTAGCTGGAAAGAAAGGAAGTTGGTGCTTCCAATGAATGTAATTCTTCAAGACATATAAGAAAAATCATTCTGTGGTTTTCTCCCACTTTGGGTTTCCACGTAAAATACCTGTGTATTGTGTATGTGTGTGATTGTTCATTTCTTATTGCTCATTATTGGATAACAATTCTACATTGATATAACACTTGTATTATTTGGTTAAAAGGGATTGTAATTGTGCTATTACTAATTCACCCCCCCTCTTAGTAATCCAACAATTGGTATCAGAGAAGGTTCCTTCAGAAATTAGCTTAAGCACTGAAAGGTAGATCATGGAGAGTACCAAATTGTATAAAAATAGAATACCACAGTTTGATGGACAAAAGTATGTTTTTTGGAGAATAAGGATGAAGACATATATACAGTCAGAGGGATTTGAAATTTGACAATCAATTGTAGATGGATACATAGCACCAATAGTTCCACTAATAAATGACAAAGTTGTGAAACTCAGTTAGAATAATTCCAAAGCCACAAATGCACTTTTAAATGGTCTTGGTGAAATGGTTTTCACCAAAGTTGCACATTGTAAATCTACTAAAGAGATTTGGGACAATCTTTGAAATATTTATGAAGGAGATACAAAATTCAAAGCAGCAAAACTTCAAACTTACAGAGGTCAATTCGAACAACTAAAAATGAAGGAATATGAGAATATTGCAGCCTACTTCTTATGAGTCAATGAAACAGTGAATACAATCATAGGATTGGGAGAAGAAATCAAAGAATCTGTAATCTTCAAAAGGTACTAAGATCTCTTTCTATGAGATTTGACCCTAAGATATCAACACTAGAAGAAAGATCATATCTAAACTCAATAAGCATGGACAAACTGCATGGAATCTTCACAGCATATGAAATGAGAATTGAACAGAAAAACTAACATGTAAAAGAAGCAGCCTTCAAAGCATCCAAAAGATCAAAGCAAAAGAAAAAGCAACAAGAAGAATATAGCAACAATAGTGACATCTCGGAAGATGATGAAGAAGTGGCCAACTTCATCAAAATAATGAGCAAGGGAACCGATGGTAGGTATAGAGGTAAACTTCATTTAATTTTTTTTAATTGTGATGGTATTGGTCATTTTCTAACAAATGTCCTCATAAGAAAAAGAGAAATGATGAAGGTTACTCAAAAGGAAAACAAACATATAAAGGAAAAAGAACTACAAAGAAAGTTTTCAAGAAAACCTTATGCAGCAAACAAGACATCTCATCATCAGATGAAGATGAAGTCAGTGACAGTGAGACAGTAATATTTCTATTCATGGCAGTGGAAGACTCTGATAAAGAAGACTCTGAAGAAGAATATGAAGAATCCAAAGAAGAATATGAAGAAATTGAAGAGGCAGAAGTTGACTTTCGAGAAGAATTAATGTGTGACATAGAAGTTATTAGAAGAGAAAAGAAGAAAAACAAGAAACTACAAGCATAACTAGATAAGAAAGAAGACACTCAAGAACTAGAAAAAATGATCACAAAATTGAAGGTTCAAATAGGATAAGATAAAATAATTGAAGAAGCACTCAAATAACAGCTAGAAGAAAAGGACAGGATCATTGGAAACTTGGAAGCAAATATTGTCACATTAAGAAAGGATATTCAAAATAAAAATATGCAGAAAAGATCAAAAGTTTTGGATGACATTATCAGCAGTAAAAAATCTCATTTTGACAAGACCAAACTTGGATACAATCAGACAGAAAAGGGATCAAGCTCCAAAACAATAGAGCAAGAAACATATCCCAAAAAGATATGCAGAAACAATCAAAGGGGATAGGAAGATATACAAGGAATATTATAGGGACACTCCTCCAACAGGAAGATTCAGATTTCATAATCAACAACAGACAGATAGGACTCAATAAGAAGAAGGATTCACAAAAGCACTTCCTTTCAGAAGATCCTCAACTCCCAGGTATCAAACTATATTCTTTGGTTTATGTTATGCATGTAATAATTTTGTACATAAAGCTGTGAATTGCAAAACTAAGAACAAGAACAATAACNGAGAGTCATACACAAAGGGGTTATTCAAGAAGGCCTAGTGAAACACAGAGAAGAAGTTACAACAGGTTTGAATCTTTGAGCAATGAAGTGGAATGTTACAAATGTAACAATTTTGGACACATGGCCAAAGAGTGTAGAATGACAGTCCCTCCTAAAGAACCTCAACAGAATAAAAACAGTCATAAACAGGAACCACAGAAAAGGACATGGAAAAGAAAGAAAGATCAATATAGCAATGAAGAATGCACACTCGCTCTACAAGATAAGAAAAAGAAACGTGTTTGGTATGTTGACAATGGGTGTTCAAAACACATGACAGGTGATAGAGACAATTTTCTTACATTACAAAAGGAAAGAGATGTATCAGACTCGTTCAGAAATGATGATTCAGCGAAAATCATTGGAAAAGGCACAGTTTGAATTGGGAATAAGAATGAAAAGGCAGAAAATGTTCTATTAGTAGAAGATATGAAACATAATCTTCTAAGTGTGAGTCAAATGTGTGAACAAGTTCATAAAGTTACTTTCGATTCACAAAAGTTTGATATAAGAAAAGAAGGTTCAAGGAAATTGATTGTTACAGCTACAAGAACTTCAAGAAACATATATGTGTTAAGTGAAATTGGAAATGAAAACTGTTGTCTAGGAAAGGAAGATGAAATTTGGTTATGGCACAGAAGAATGGGTCACATGCATTTTGATAACCTTGTCAAAGTCAGCAAAAGAGAAGCAGTCATAGAAATGCCCCAAATCACAAAACCAACCAATACTTTATGCAAGCATTGTCAAAAAGGAAAGCAAACAAAGACCGGGTTCAAATCAAAATAATATTCAATGACAAGACCACTAGAAATTGTGCATACTGATCTAGTTGGACCAACTACAACAAAGAGATTAAAAGGTGAGAAATGCTTTATGTTATTAGTTGATGATTATACAAGAAAGACTGCAGTTTGTTTTCTCAAGAATAAGTCAGAAGCTTTTGAAAACTTCAAGATCTACAAGGAAATGGTTGAAAATGAAATGGATTCAAAAATCAAATGCTTGAGATATGATAATGGAGGAGATTTCACCTCAAAGGAATTTATGGACTACTAGAGCAATCATGGAATAAAAAGGCAATTCTTCATTGCTAGAACACCTCAATAGAATGGAGTTATTGAAAGAAAGAACAGGATAGTACAAGAAATGCCTCGAACAATGCTAATGGATTCAAAATTGATAGATATTTTGTGTACACAGACAGTGCATACAAAAATTCACATTCAAAATAGAGTAATGCTCAGAAACAACACCGACAAAACTCCTTACGATCTATGGAAAGGAAGACCAACAAATATGAAACACTTCAGAGTTTTTGGAAGCAAATGTTATATCAAAAGAGAAGATGGCAGAATGGGAAAGTTTGACTCTCGTGTGGAAAAGGGAGTACTTGTTCGTTACTCAAATACAAGGAAATCATACAAGTGTTACAATCTAAGATTGAACAAAGTTGTGGAAAGAATCAACATGACAATTGATGAAATAGGCAGACCAAAATCAAAGAAAGAAGAAATGAATCAATGAAATAGCCCTTAGAGGAAGAAGCAGAAGAGAAAAAAGAAGTAGAAGAGGAATATGAAGAGAATTCGATAGAATCATAAGAGCAAGTTCATCAAATGCCTCCAAAAACATCCAATAAATGAGTACAGAAGAATCATCCTTCAAAAGAGATTCTCAGAAACAAAGATGCAGGAATTGAGACTAGAAGAAGAATCCATTCACCATAACAAACACACCTACCACTCTCATATACAATTGAACCAAACTATTTTGAAAAAGCCAACAAGGATAAATTTTGGAAAAAGGCCATGGATGAAGAATTGGATCAAATAGAGAAAAATGACACTTGGGAACTGGTTCGAAGACCAAAGAATAAGAATGTGATTGGCACAAAGTGGGTCTTTAGGAATAAATTGAATGAAGATGGACATGTTACAAGGAACAAAGCTAGAATGGTATGTAAAGGATATACACAAGTTGAAGGAATCGAATTTGAAGAGACATTTTCCCCAGTTGCCAGAATGGAAGCAATCTGTTTTCTTTTAACTTATGCATGCTCCAAAAACATTAAAGTGTATCAGATGGATGTAAAATCAACTTTTCTGAATGGGTAACTTGAATAAGACGTCTACATTGAACAACCAGAAGGAGTTAAGTTGTCAAAGAACACAGATTATGTGTGTAAATTAAAGAAGGCCTTGTATGGTCTAAAATAGGCTCCTAGGGCATGGTATTCTAGACTGGATAAGTATCTGCAGCAGTCAGAGTTTAGAAAAGGAATTGTAGACAACAACCTCTACATCAAGGTAAGTCAAGGTAATATTTTATTAATTTAAGTTTATGTTGATGATATTATTTTTGGTAGTGATGATGACACGTTAAGCCAGAAATTTGCAAAAGATATGCAGAATGAATTTAAAATGTCGTTACTCGGAGAACTATACTTCTCTATGGGACTTCATATACGACAAAGAAACCAAGGAATTTTTATTTCTCAAACCAATTATATCATAGAAATGCTAAAGAGGTTGAGAATGGAAGATTTCAAACCAGTTATCACTCCCATGCAAACCAGTTGCAAGTTGAGCAAAGATGATGATTCAAAATCTACTGATTAGAGGCAATACAGGTCAATGATTAGAAACCTACTATATGTGACAACATCCAAACCAGATGTAATGCAGGCAGTTGGAAAGGTGGCATGATTTCAAGAAGCGCCAAAGGAATCACATGTATTAGTAGTGAAGAGGATTTTCAGATATCTCAAAGGAACATAAGAGTTTGGATTATGGTATCCAAATGGAAAGGATCTGTCACTTATTGCCTACACAGATGCAGATTGGATAGGTTGTATTGATGACTGAAAAAGCACCAATGGAGCAGTGTTCTACTTGGGTGAGTATTAAGTATCATGGCTAAGTAAGAAACAATCATTAGTATCTTTATCTACAGCCGAGGCAGAGTATATTGCAACAACATCATGTTGTACACAGGTACTTTGGATGAAACAAACTCTGACAGATATACAGGTTCAGTATGATGAGCCCATTCTAATTTATTGTGATAATACAAGTTCCATAAGTATCTTGAAGAACTCGGTGATGCACTCCAAGACAAATCACATTCCAATCAAGTATCACTTTTGTTCGGCCCCAACAACTTCCCCTATATTTTTACAAAATTTAAAGGGCCCCTATTAGAATCTTGATAATTATAATGAGCTACAGAATCAACATTTTCAAATAGTTCCATTCCTTGGCTTGCTTTGAGACAAACTTAAGACATTCACTTTAGTATGATACATTTATTACAAGAGTATATGTCAAAAGTTATAAACGAGCATAAAATCTCAATTTAAACAAAAATGTTAATTTTTATCAAATGTTTACCTTCGTTTAAATTATGATTATGTGTTTATTCTTTTGCTCATTAGCAAGTTTGACTATTTTGAATAATGTGTTAAATACTTTATCAAATAATATCTTGGTTGGTTTCTTATTTTCATGAAATCATTTGGTGATGTTAATTAATTAAATTCTTTTTTCATTTTGCATCTCATTTCAAAACAATGATAATCAAAGAATTATCTATCATTTGTTTGAATTTGTAAAAAAATAAAATTAATATTTTTTCTCCATTAACTTGAAGCTTCTAGATCATATTTGAAAACAAATTATAAATAATGTTTGTTTATAAGTTATAGTTAGTTTACATTCATTTTTTATTTTTCTAGATTTTGTTTTATTCACAATTTTTAGGTTATTAATTTAGTTTTTTTTTTGTTTCGCAGGTTTCTATTATCAAATATTTGATACGGATCTAATCATGGCTTTATTTTATTATCCAAATACATTCAATATGATTGATCCAAAAATAATTTTGGATTGCTACAAATAATTTTATGAGCAACAACAGATAAAATTTGGAAAGGCGTCAAGATCAGACAAATGATTTTGTCAAACTGATTACAGCCAAACCGTGAGGAATTTGAAGAAATGGTTGAAAACCCAGCACCAAAATGGACCCATTCACCTTCTGCATAGAGATTTTCCCAAACAAATGAACGATTTGAGAGATATTTGGGTCTCTTTTAGAGGAAAATTTCAGGTGGCAGAAATTAATAGTGACGTCCAGACTGTTCATTCATTTTATAAATATATGAGAAAGATCAGAGAAGGGAATCAAAGAATTGGAGAGATGGATTTTAATCCTTTCTCTTTTGTATATTATATCTTTTGTAAACTTTTTTTATTTCTTTTCAAATGGAGTAATGGATGGTTGGAATCTTTGGGAAAATGGACAAATATTTTCAAAGAAGAATATGGAATTCCAGGTTGCTTAATGGCTTTTGTTCTGTAAGTAAAATGGTTTTATTTTCATTATAATATATTTATATTCTTTGAATAATTTATTATGCATTGATTTAAATAGATTTAGTCTTTTTTATCAATACATGGTTAATTATTATTATTTATATATTAATTTTTCCAATCTTTAAAGTCTATTATCCAAATCAATTCTTCCAGGACTACAGAATGGACAAGTGATTCAAAAAAAAAATTAATAGAATGACATATATGCATTTTGGCTTTATCCTTTTGTTTATAATGTTGTTATTAATGTTTTTTTTAATCCTGTTACATGTGCAGGTCTGATATCTTTAGATTAAATGATCTATGATGTGTAGGAGGTTTATATTATAAATACCATCTGTCATTTGCTTCATCAAAATACAAATGTTGTGATTATATCTTTGATTTAAATAATGAGATTTATCTTTGAATTTTAAATTGAATGATAAAATGCATAGATTGCTTCTAGATTTATCTTGTTGTAATCATGTATAATTATGAGATCACAAGTATATGTTTGTGTTTCCTTTTTTGTCATTAAAACCTAAACTGCCAATACATGTTCTGAATTTATTTAGAACATTCATAAGGTTCACTGCAGATTTCTCTCTTGGACATGGCAGTTGGATGTTCACCACTCATGCAAATGCTTCGATACACCTCACTAATTCATTGACATGATAACTTCTTTGTATTTTTCTGTCATTTGCATATCATTGAAACTACAATGTATGGTTCAACTTTGACTATCCACATGTTTATGTTTCATTAACTTTTGTTTGTAAGATTCTTTAAATTTATTAAGAAAGAGAATAAATATTTTTATGTGCTTTCTTTATCTGCTTCCTAGAAGCAATCATTTTTCCATTGATTTTCGTAAGTTTCGATTAAAACTTGTAGCTTGTAAATCATGTAAATAAATGAGACTTGTATATCTTCTGCTTAAATACAACAACTACAGTTACATTATAGCATATGTGTGTGTGTGTGTGTGTGTGTGTAGTGTTTAGTAATTAGTTAGTTATTTCTCTTTTTTATTTGTTTCTTTTATGATTCTTAGATTGGCTAACAGAGCCTTAAACCCGTCAGAACGAGTTACACCAAACGGCTTGGGTTATTTAGACAACCCTGGACCGGACTTGCTCTTCTAGTTGACAGACGGTCAATTTTGCCTGTCAACAAATGGCGCTAGAAGGAGGGTCAGATTGATAAGTTGGCCTTACATGAGTCTTTGTTTTGAATTTAATTAATTTTCCATGGCTCCCCAAATCACTGTGTTGGAACATGCTTTCCACTTCTCATTACCTAATATTCCCAACAAGACAGTCTCTCTCTTATCCAAACTCACCTTTGATGGTGGGGGGAATGTATCTGCAAAAGACCATATTAACAAGTTTTGGTGTAAATGCATCAAGCATGATATTTCTGATATAAAGGTTTTGTGCAGATTGTTTGTTTTTACTTTCAGGGGTCGGATTAAACATTGGTTTGAGTCTTTTCCAGCATATCACATTTTTTTTTTGTTTTAGTTTGTAGATGAATTTTTAGATGCTTTTGAAATCTATGATTACAATCAATTATGTGAAGAATTTCAGACTTTGCTAATCAATGGCGATTCATCTTCAAAAGGATTTTCGACAAGAATCCATCATGTTCTTTGTAAATTTAATCTTGATGACATGTCATTTGTATTAAATCTCCTCTATAATGCTTGCATCCAGACATATTCGATCGCAAATGATGAAGCAATTACAAATACTATCACTCATTTGCAAGAAGAATTGTGTTCACGGGATGAGAGGGATCCATCTGAAAATGTTGAACAAGCAAGGGAGGTAGAATCTATTGAAAATTTTCTTACTAACAATCAAATTGGTTTTTCCTCTAAATCATTGTATTTTCAGTCCTCGACCATCATGGAAGAAGATTTGATGTTGGGTCAAGGTGAATGTCCTCGTTCTCCTAACTCTTGCTCTAATCAGTATTTAAATTCAGTTATTGAAGGAGACTTAGGTGATGAAAATGATCTTAATCATTCTAACATTCCAATGAAACTGATTAGAGATGTAGATATGCAATTGGAAAAAGAAACCTTAAACCCTCATCTACAAATCGTACCTTATCAACATGAAAGATCAGATGTTTTTCATGAAAGTTTTGAATTGTCTATTCTACAGGAGGCAAATTTAGATGATCATATTATGTTGAAGAATTTATCACCAAAATGGAGTGAAAGTTTTAATGAAAATGAAGAGGAATGTCTTGAGAATACCATTGTTAAATATCATAGCTCAAGATTTTTTTTCCATGTGCTTATTTTTGATTCCTTTTACTCTTTATATCCCGATTTCTTCTTAGATTCTGGTGGATTTGATACTTTACCCATGGTATCTTACTCTTTGCCACGACAATCCAATCTTTTCGATATGCCAAAATTTGGTGAAACTAATTCCAAACATAACACTTATCAAGTTGGATTTGATGCTCTTTCACTTTCATCACTCGAATGGAAAAATGACATGTTGCAAGATGATTTTACACGATTTATTTTTGAAAAAGACAATGCACTCATCCCCATGGAGATCGAATATTCTACATTGCATATTCGTTATTTGATTAGTTCGAATTTTAATGTTTATGTTTCACATTTTGAAACGATCAATTTCATCAAAGGAAGCATTCAAACCAATAATCTAATTGATGTCATGAATCCTCTTATGATGTGTTCCCCATTGATATATCCATTTCATCAAAGTCATAGTTTGCATCCTAATTTTTATGACATGATCTCAGAATGGCTTGAAGATTCGTATCTAAAAAATCTTCATAATAAAGATAAAGTTGTGCTTGCTTTGTTTCTACCTAAATATCTAGGAAGTAAGCATCACATGTTTTTCTTAGATCCTCCGTGTGAAGAAATTGATGAACACTTGGAGAATTGTTAGGAGGATGGGGCATTTTGGCTTTGGCAGATGGTTATGTTAGGTCCCCATAATATTGACAAGTTTTCCAAACATACTTACACTCTTCCATGCCATTGTGACCCGTATCATGACCAGATTGCAGAATGGCTGGAGGATTCATACAAAAAGAATGTTCAAGGGAATTGTAAGGTCATGCTTTCTTTGTTTTTAAATGATGATGATAAAGGCAAGTATGATATATTTTTGTTATTTTTCAATATACTACCATTCTTGTTAGTAATATTTGATCTTGTTTCCAGTGCAGGATT
>JASDQU010103554.1:20041-36580 GCA_032191745.1 Picea mariana | reverse complement strand
TTGATGATCCTAACTAGATGTTTTCTTAGTAGACTCGACTTTCCCATTTCCTTGAGGGTAATAAGCTGATGAGGTGAAATGTTTAACCCCTAACTTAGTTAAAAACTAAGTTAATTTAGCGAAAATGAAAGTGGGATCGTTATCTGTAATAATTTCTAAGGGGATGCCAAATCTGGAGAAAATATTAGTTTCAAGGAAAGAAATTACCTATTCATCCTGGGAGTGTTTAAGCAGGATAACTTCAATATATTTAGTGAAATAATCTATGGTTTTCAAGATAAAGATTTTCCCTACTGAAGACATAGGATTAATAAGACCAATAAAGTCCAAAACCCACTTAGAAAAGGGAAAATTAGGTAGGACAGGTTGCAAAGGCATGGCAGAAAGACATTTTTTCCCAGCGAATTTTTGGCACTTGTCACAAGAAATTGAGAAGTTATAAGAATCTTGAAAAATTGAAGGCTAATAATAACCTTTTCTAATGATTTTAAAAATAGTAGTTTTAGAAGAAAAGTCACCACCCACGTGAATAACATAATTTGAAGATCCATGAGTTTCCTATAACAATTTATGTGCTTCTTTATTATTCATACATCAAAGTAATATGCCATCGACATATCTCCTAAACAAAAATTCTCCTAAAATAACATATCTAGAATATTCAAGACGAAGCCTTTCCTTTGATGAGTATCTGAATCATCTTGGAATTTATGATATTGTAAGTAATACACCAGATGTTTATCCAAGGGATGTTCAACTATAGGAAGGGGTTGACTCTCAATGTAAAATAGTTTTTAAAGAGAATTATCTTGTTCATCAATTTCTTCACTTGCTTCATCATGTTGAGCTAAGTGAAGGTCTAAGTCTCGTCCCTTAATTATTTTCAAAGTCACGATAGTTAAATCATGCTCCTGGATCTTGTCAAACCAATGTGCAAGCTTCCCTGAAAGATAAATTTGTGAAAGAAAAAACTTGACAGCAGACAAATGGACTTTTACGTATGTGTGCTTGCCGAGGATAAAGTGGTGAAATTTCTCCACAGCTTTGAGAAGAGAAAAAATATGTTTTTCAATATAAGAATACTTGAATTCATCATCTGAAAATATTTGAATCATGTAAGATATTGGTTTTTCATTATTCTGGTCATCAAATTGTAAGAGAATAGTAGAAATTTCTTCCTTAGTGGCATTAGTACATATGATAAAATCTTTCTGAAAGTCTGGTTTCACCAAAACTAGTGTAGAATTGATTGCTTTCTTAATTCCTACAAAATCATTTTTGACGTCTTCAGTCCAAGATAAGGAGCGATCTTTCTTTAGATTATTATGAATTGGTTTGACCATTAAAGAAAAATAAGGAACTAATCTATAGACAAAGTTGATAATGCCCATAAAGGCTTGAACCTCCTTTTTAGAAGCAGAGGCAGGAAGGTTCATAATAGCAGTGATCCTTTCGAGATCTATGCTTATTCCTGAATCAGAAACAATATGTCCAAGGAGCTTGCCCTTAGTAATGCCAAAAATAGACTTATAAGGATTTAAAGAAACGTTGAACTTTCTGCATTGCATGAGAACCTTTCTAAGATGACCAAAATTATCTAATCCATTCTCCGAATAAACAGTCAAGTCACCAAAATAAATTTGGATAATCATACCAATCAAATCGTCAAAATCTATCTACATAGCTCTTTGGAAAGTGGCCCCTGCATTAGATAACCCAAAAGGATTGCATTCATAATAAAATGCACCCCAATGTGTATTGAAAGTGGTTTTATATCTATCAGTCCTTTTTACCTTGATCTGATTATAACTAGAGAAACCATCAAGTAAGGACATCATCTGTGACACTGCAACTTCCTACAAAATAATTTCCATGTTAGGGAGAGGAAAATGGTATTTTATGCTTGCTCTATTCAATGCATGAAAATCAACGCACAATCATATCTAGCCATTTTTTTTCCAAATGGGAACCAAATTGGAAATCCACTCGAAATACTTAACTGGAAAGATTATTCCAACCTTCAAAAGTTTTTCCAACTCCTTCCTAATAGTAGCTTCAAGTTCAACGTTAATGGGTATTTGATTTTGCCTAACTGGTTTTATCCCTTCCTTGATAGGAATTGCATGTTGTATGAGAGAAAGATCAAAACCACGAAGATCCTCATATGACCAAGAAAAAATATCTTGAAATTCACGAATTAAATTAGTGAATTTCATATTTTCTTCATTATTACACTGGGCACTATTGGGCCCCAACAACCCCCTTTTTTATTTTTAATCAAAATCTAGGGTCCCTCGAAATTTTACTTGGATTCTTCATTTTTTTCTTTGACCTGATTGGATTGGTATTGGTTTTCTTTGTTTCGAAGTTGGTTTGAGTTTATATTCTTTTCTTTTTTTTGGTTTGAGTTTCATGAAATTCAAATGCCATTCTGTTTTTCTTTCTACGTAGTTTTAATGTTAATGGACGAGCTTCATAATTTGGGATTTTTTATTACGACACATATTTTCTATGACATTTGTTCACATTTGATCAAATTTTAATGAGGGAGAGACGAACATAGAAATCTTAATTTAAATGAAAACCTTAATTTTTATCAACTTTTACTTTCGTTTAAATTATGATTAAGTTTTCGTCTTTTTCTCATTAACAATCATTTTCACAAAATCATTTGGTAGGTTTAATTAATTAAATTATTTTGTTAGTTTGCATCTCATTTCAAAATAAAAACAAAATAATAAAAAAAAGAATGATCTATCATTTGTTTGATTTTGTGAAAATCCAAAATTAATATTTTTCTCCTCTCCATCAATTTGAAGCTTCTAGAAATTTAAGATCATATTTGAAAGGAAAATATAAACAATATTTGTTTAGAACTTATAGTTAGTTTAAATTCATTTTTTATTTTATTGTTCCAGATTTTGTTTTATTCACAATTTTTAGGTTATTAATTTAGGTTTCTTTTTGTTTCACGGGTTTCCATTATCAGTTATTTGCTACATATTTGATCATGGCTTGATTTTATTATCTAAATATGTTCGATATAATTGATCTGAAAATAATATTGGATTGCTGCAAATAAATTATGAACAACAACTAATAAGATTTGCAAATGCATTCAAGAACTGACAAACGATTTTGTGGGACTTGTTTCAGCCAAACCATAAGGAATCTAAAGAAATATTTGAAAACCCTTATCCAGAATGGACCCATTTAGCTTACACAAGAGAATTTTCCCAAACAAATGTACAATTTGAGAGATATTTGTGTCTCTTTTCGAGACAAATTTTAGGTAGCGGAAATTATTAGTGACGCCCAGACTGTTCATTCATTGTATAAATACATGAGAAAGTTCAGACCCATGGGGATCTAAGAAATTGAGAGGAGGATTTTTATCCTTCCTTTTTTGTATATTATTTCTTTTGTAAACTTTTTTCTTTTCAAATGGAGTAATAGATGGTTGGAATCTTTGAGAGAATAGACCAGTATTTTTGAAGAAGATTATGGAATTCTAGGTTGCTTAATGGCTTTTGTCATGTGAGTAAAATGATTTTATTTTCATTATAATATCTTCATATTATTTGGACAATTGATTGTGCATTAATTTAAATTATCTTTAGTTTGTTTTATCAATACATGGTTAATTGCTATCATTTATGTATTAAATTTTTCAAACTTTAAGAGTCTATTATCCCAAAAATTCATTTTGGACCTTATGATGAACTTATTATACTGAAACTATATGGGATACATTTTACTCTTTGGATTTTTTCATTTTGTATACTGTGCAATGTTAATATTGTTTCTCATATAATTTATGAATATGAAACTTTATTTGTATTGGACTAGCTTTAGATTGTTATGCATATAATGTTTCATGTTATGTTTTCATTTATATGGTTCATTTAATATATGTGGTTGATCATCTATTCAAGTATTTTGAGTTTACATCTGATACTAGATAGCTGGTAACACCATTTACTGAGGATTGGAATTTCTTTCATTTTCAGTTATTTGGACATTCTAAAGTCACATGATATATAATCGTTTGTCTTTCTGTCATCATAAACTCATTCTGTAATATAAAAGACTTCTTTGAGCTTCCTCAGGAAGTATTATGCTTTCCTTTGTCATAGGTTTACACTTGACATAGGTTAAGAGGATATCATACAAATACAGAGAGATGAATTTTGCTTAGTATTGTCGATCAGCAAGAGGTTAGTCAATTTATTATTTATTTAATTTGTTGATTTGTGAATGAAGAGTGATTGCATCATTTAAACGTTAATTTTCTTTATCTATGTTTTTTATATCACTTACATCCTTGTTCATTCATCATTTATTAGTTTGGTAATTAGAATACTAGAATAATATTGTTTATTTTTCTTTTTTAGATCCATTATCTTAAAACAATTATTTTCACAAGGCCTTGCTCAAACCTTGTAAATTGAATATAACCATTGTACATGAATAATGTTAGTTAAGCATTTGTAATTAAAGTGTTGATTGTTAGAGTTGTATATTTAGTTAGTCCACATATTTTAGTTGTTTTAGGATCTTAGTTAGCTAACATAGACATAAAACTTGCCAGGGTAGATTATACCAAACGAATTGGGTTAAATAGACAACCCCAGACCAAATCTTCCCTTCCCATTGACGGTGTGTCATAAACGCTCATCAACAAATGGCGCTAGAAGGAGGGATGAGATAATTTTAATGATTAAATTTTTTACCCCTCAGCCTATCATAATTCCATATTTATAAATTCTTCTTTTGTGTTATCTTGAAATGCACTAGAAGGCAGACCAGACTGACAAGCCGACCTTGTAGGAGTCTTTGTTTCAAATTTATTTAATTTCCCATGGCTCCCCAAATCATTGTGTTGGAACATGATTTCCACTTCTCATTACCTAATATTCCCAACAAGACAACTTGTCTCTTTTCCAATCTCACCTTTGATGGTGGGGGGAATGTATATGCAAAATACCATCTTAACAAGTTTTGGTGTAAATGCATCAAGCATGATATTTCTGATTTAAATGTTTTATGCATATTGTTTTCTTTTACTTTCAGGGATCGGATTAAAAATTGGTTTCAGTCTTTTCCAGCATATCATATTATTGGTTGGTTTCAATTTGTAGAGGAATTTTTAGATTCTTTTGAAATCTATGATTACAATCGAGTATGTGAAGAATTTCAGGCTCTACTAATCAATCATGATTCATCTCCAGAAGGATTTTCAACAAGAATCCATCATGTTCTCTATAAATTTAATCTTTATGACATGTCATTTGTACTAAATCTCCTCTCTAATGCTTGTTCCCCTTTCATCCAGTCATATTCAATCGCAAATGATGAATCAATTACAAATCCTGACACCCAATTGCAAGATGAATTTTGTTTGCAAGATGAGAGGAATCCATTAGAAAACATTGAACAAGAAAGGGAGGTAGAATCTATTGAAAATGTTCTCACTGACAATCAATTTGTGTTTTCCTCTGAACCCTTTCTTCTTCAATCCTCAACTATCATAGAAGGAGATTTTGTTGTGGGTCTAGGTATATGTCCATTTTTTTCTAACTCTTGCTCTAATAAGTACTTAGACTCAATTATTGAAGAACACTTAGGCGATGAAAATTATCTTAAGCATTCTAAGATTCCAATGAAATAGATTAGAGGTGTAGATCTACAATTGGAATAAGAAACCTTAAACCTTCATCCACAAATCATACCTTATCCACATGAAAGATTAGATGTTTGTCATGAAAGTTTTGAATTTTCTATCATGTAGGAGGAAAATTTAGATGATCGTATTATGTTGAAGGATTTATCACCAAAAGAGAGTGAAAGTATTAAGGAAAGTGAAGATGAATGTCTTGATAATACAATTGTTAATTATCATAGCTCAAGAGAATCTTTTCACGTGCTCATTTCTAATTCATTTTACTCTTTATATCCCGATCTCTTCTTAGATTCCGGTTTGCATGGTATTTTACCCACAGTATCGTATTCTTTTCCATCACAATCTAATATTTTCAATATGTCAATATTTGGTGAAATTAATTTCAAAAATAACATTTATGTAGTTAGATTTGATGCTCTTTCACTTTCATCACTCGCATGGGAAAAATATATGTCGCAAGATGATTCTACACAATTTATTTTTGAAAAAGACAATGCATTCATTATGGAGATCGAATATTCCATACTTCATATTCATTCATTGATTAGATTAAACTCTCATGATTCTACCACACATTTGGAACCAATTCATCTTATGAAAAGGAATGATCAAACCAACAATTTGATTTCTATAATGAATCCTCGTACGATGTGTTTATCAATTGTAAATCTAACTCATCAAAGTGATAATTTAGATTCTGAGTTTCATGATAGTTTTGAAGATTGGCTTCACAATTCATATCTAAAAAATCTTCAGAGTAATGGTAAATTCAGGCTTACTTTGTTTCTAAATGAAGAACATAAAGGTAAAGGTAAGTATGATGTATTTATTTTTATTTCTGAAATACTTCAATCCATTTTACTAATTGGAAATTTCTTTGTCTTTGTAGGATTGGAGTTACTCCGATGGCTACATTGAAGCATGACTTCACTTAGTATTTTGATTTATTTAGTAGTTAGAGTAGGTTTAGGAGTAGGTTTCCTTTAGTTTTCTTTCTCAATTTTTCTTTTTGTAATAATGTAGTCATGAACACAAGTGGGTACACCAAGAGAACCATAATATAAATGTTGTCAGGGAAGTCCACTTTAATTCTTTTCTCTTTTCTTTTTCGTTGAATATTTCAAAAGCACATTATCATCATGGAAATTTTAAAATGGAAAGTAAAGAGATAAGTAAATTTGAACTATCAATTCACCTGAATTCAACCCTGACCCAAGGTGCCACGAGTAGGATTGCACTCATCTTAATAAGGATTTTTCTATTTTCTTTTAGTTTGTTTTATTTTTAATAATAATACTTGGTCAAAGTAACATCTTATGCATCACTATCTTAAGAAAAGAACTTTCTCGCACCTGAGACTTTATATGATTTAGTTCTTCCTTTATTTTATAGTGGGATGCTAGTAGATCCCAAAGCTCGGGATTATCTTTGGCCAAAATTGTTTCTAAAAGTGTGCTTTTGCTATTTCGATTTTGTTTGTTTTGATATAGTTCTGATTTTGAATCCCATTAATAAAATCTAATTCCATTTGTTGCGTATTTGTTTTTTTTTTCTTTCTTTGATTGAACTTTCTTTTTGTCTGTCTTTTTAAATAAATATATTTATGATCAAAGAGAGATTGTCGAAGGAAGCATTCATTTCAAGACTTATGTTTTTAAAAGAAATTTGAAATAGTTCAAACAGTTTCTGATGTTAAGTTTTAGCTCAGATAATTGATTTGTAAGTGAGTTGAGTACTATGAAATTCTAAACGGTCTTTGTCAGAGTATTACCCCTGAAATGTGTTGAGATATTTGGGAATTACGATTATCCTTAGACTTTTTACACCGTCCATGTTCTTAAAATATCACTTTTAAGTGCTTCCCGATTCTCTAGATGATTTCTTAACCAAAATCTAAAATCTCTAAACCATGATAAAACTTCCAGTTTTGAAAGAAAATAAAAATAAAAAAATAAAAAATTATCAATTGTTCACTTGTATTGCAATTAACCTCCACTATCACCCCGCTCTCTTTGTCATCAATAAATATATAATTGTATTATTATTTAAAAGTGGCATAAGAGGGTTGGAAGCACTTAAGTGTGGGAAGTCTATGTAAACCCATCAGGGTATTGAACAAGCTAGCTAGCAGCGGGTAAATGCACACATGATACCAAGACAACTTCGTCGGGGTACTGAACATGCCTGCTGGCAACGAAGCAGGTCGAGAGGTATTAGGTATATGCTTTTAAATTAACTTTTATGGAAGTATACATCATGTGGATACAACTATTGGATGGGAATAAAGCATTTGAGTGGGTTAAATGACATCCTTATCGAGGCTATGGACACTTGCTGGCAGTAGTGGCTCTGTCAATGGTACTGAATTTCTTTTAAAAACATTGCGACTCTTTGATTAAAACACAACTTCATGTTGTGATCCTCTGTAAAAGAATTATTTTCTTCTTTTCCGATATTTTTCTATAAATCTGAGCTAATCTTAATATTGTGTAATATTAAAGTGTATTTGTTTCAAAGCAACTTAAAATTATATTCAAGTCTTATTCTTCTTCCCTGCGATGAAATTTTAATAGGTTAGAGATAACTGCTTCGCCCAGTGAGTCGCCATTTGTTGGGCCCCAACAACCCCCTTCTTTATTTTTAATCAAAATATAGGGTCCCTCGAAATTTTACTTAGATTCTTCATTTTTTTTCTTTGACTTGATTGGATTGGTATTGGTTTTCTTTGTTTCGAAGTTGGTTTGAGTTTATATTCTTTTCTTTTGTTTGGTTTGAGTTTCATGAAATTCAAATGCCATTCCGTTTTTCTTTCTACAGAGTTTTATTTTGATGGACGAGCTTCATAATTTGGGAGTTTTTATCATGACATCTTTTCTATGACATTTGTTCACATTTGATCAAATTTGAATGAGGGCGAGACGAACATAGAAATCTTAATTTAAATGAAAACCTTAATTTATATCAACTTTTTACTTTCGTTTAAATTATGATTATGTTTTCGCCTTTTTCTCATTAACAATCATTTTCACAAAATAATTTGGTAGGTTTAATTAATTAAATTATTTTTTTAGTTTGCATCTCATTTCAAAATAAAAATAAAATAATAAAANGTTATTTTATAAACATTGTGACTCTTTGATTAAGATATTATTTCAGGTTATAATCCTCTGCAAAGAAAATTCTATTGTCTGGTTATAACATTGAGCTTATCCTAATACTATATGGTCTCAAAGTGAATTTATTTCAGGAAGCTTAAATCCTTTTTCAAGTCTTATTATTTTCTTCCTAAGATGAAATATTACCAAATCAGAGCTAACTGCTTCACCCAGTAAGTTTCCATTTATTGGGCCCCAACAACTCCCCCTATATTTTTACAAAATTTAAAGGGCCCCTATTAGAATCTTGATAATTATAATGAGCTACAGAATCAACCTTTTCAAATAGTTCCATTCCTTGGCTTTCTTTGAGACAAACTTAAGACATTCACTTTAGTATGAGACATTTATTACAAAAGTATATGTCAAAAGTTATAAACGAGCATAAAATCTCAATTTAAACAAAAACGTTATTTTTTATCAAATGTTTACTTTCGTTTAAATTATGATTATGTGTTTATTATTTTTCTCATTAGCAAGTTTGACTATTTTGAATAATGTGTTAAATACTTCATCAAATAATATCTTGGTTGGTTTCTCATTTTCATGAAATCATTTGGTGATTTTAATTAATTAAATTCTTTTTTCATTTTGCATCTCATTTCAAAACAATAATAATCAAAGAATTATCTATCATTTGTTTGATTTTGTAAAAAAGTAAAATTAATATTTTTTCTCCATTAACATGAAGCTTCTAGATCATATTTGAAAACAAATTATAAATAATGTTTGTTTATAAGTTATAGTTAGTTTAAATTCATTTTTTATTTTTCTAGATTTTATTTTATTCACAATTTTTAGGTTATTAATTTAGGTTTCTTTTTGTTTCACAGGTTTCTATTATCAAATATTTGATACGGATCTGATCATGGATTTATTTTATTATCCAAATACGTTCAAGATGATTGATCCAAAAATAATTTTGGATTGCTACAAATAATTGTATGAGCAACAACAGATAAAATTTGGAAAGGCGTCAAGATCAGACAGGCGATTTTGCAGAACTAGTTACAGCCAAACCGTGAGGAATTTGAAGAAACGGTTGAAAACCTAGAACCAAAATGGACCCCTTTACCTTCCGCGTAGATATTTTTTCAAACAAATGCACGATTTGAGAGATATTTGGGTCTCTTTTAGAGGCCAATTTCAGGTGGCGGAAATTAATAGTGATGTTCATACTGTTCATTCATTTTATAAATATATGAGAAAGATCGGAGAAAGGGATCAAATAATTAGAGAAGATGATTTTAATACTTTCTCTTTTGTATATTATATCTTTTGTAAACTTTTTTTATTTCTTTTCAAATGGAGTAAGGGATGGATGGAATCTTTGGGAAAATGGACGAATATTTTTAAAGAAGAATATGGAATTCCAGGTTGCTTAATGGATTTTGTCCTGTAAGTAAAATAGTTTTATTTTCATTATAATATAGTCATATTCTTTGAATAATTTTTTATGCATTGATTTAAATAGCTTTAGTCTTTTTTATTAATGCATGGTTAATTATTATCATTTATATATTTATTTTTCCAATCTTTAAAGTCTATTATCCAAAACAATTCTTCCAAGACTACATAATGGACAAGTGATTAAAAAAAAAACTTAATAGAATGACATATATACATTTTGGCTTTAGCCTTTTGTTTATAATGTTGTTATTAATGTTTTTCTAATCCTGTTACATGTGCAGGTCTGATATCTTTAGATTAAATGATCTATGATGTGTAGGAGGTTTATATTATAAATACCATCTGTTATTTGCTTAATCAAAATACAAATGCTGTGATTATATCTTCGATTTAAATAATGAGATTTATCTTTGAATTTTAAATTGAATGATAAAATGCATAGATTGCTTCTAGATTTATCTTGTTGTAATCATGTATAATTATGAGATCACAGGTATATGTTTGTGTTTCCTTTTCTGTCATTAAAACCTAAATTGCCAATAGATGTTTTGAATTTATTTAGAACATTCATAAGGTTCACTGCAGATTTATCTCTTGGACATGGCAGTTGGATGTTCACCACTCATGCAGATGCTTGGATACACCTCACTAATTCATTGACATGATTGCTTCTTTGTATTTTTTTGTCATTTACATATCATTGAAACTACAATGTATGGTTCAGCTTTGACTATCCACATGTTCATGTTTCATTAAACTTTTTTGTAAGATTCTTTAAATTTATTAAGAAAGACAATAAACATTTTTATGTGCTTTTTTTATCTGCTTCCTAGAAGCAATCATTTTTCCATTGATTTTCGTAAGTTTCGATTAAAACTTGCAGCTTGTAAATCATGTAAATAAATGAGACTTGTATATCTTCTTCTTAAATACAACAACTATAGTTACATTAGAGCATATGTACACACACACACACACACACACACACACACACACACATATATAGTGTTTAGTAATTAGTTATTTCTCTTTTTTATTCGTTTCTTTTAGGATTCTTAGATTGGATAACGGAGCCATTAAACCCGTCAGAACGAGTTACACCAAACGGCTTGGGTTATTTAAACAACCCCAGACCGGACTTGCTCTTGCAGTTGACAGATGATCAATTTCGCCCGTCAACAACTTTCTACGGGAGAAGGTTGCATGGTTCCAGGGGGAGCATGAGTGATATGATTTCAGTATTACATCAGAGTGTTGTCATAAATGCTAAAGGGGGAGATTGTTGATTAAGGTTGGTTGTCATTGATGTTAACCCTTAAAGAAATTTTGGTAGCACAAAGGTTTGGGTAATGGAACCAAGTGTTTTTGATGTAAAGATGACTCATTATTGTCTTGTCATGGTTGATAAGAAGTACATATGGATTACCTCCAAAGTGGTCCCCTTATGGTGAAAGCCCTCATGGGAAGATGCTTTGTGGATTGAGTTATCCTAGAAGTATGGTTAGAGAACCCATCCTTAATTGTGGAATAATGAGATGAAGGTCAGTGAATTTGTTAGTGAAACTATCCTAAATGGATAATTCTTGTCATGCCATTTCCGGTGGTATGTGGAACATCACATAACTCCTCACGGTTAGAAAGTTATGACCATATGAAGTTGGAGAACCCTCACGAGCCTTATAGAAGCCCCTAAGAGTCAAAGTGTCTTGCAAAAGAAATTATTTTAAATGGAGAATCCATAAAATAAGGAAAGTGTAAGGCTACATGAAGATATAAATAAGAGGCAAATCTCACTCATTAAGGACACACTTGTACATATTGTATATCTATTTTCTTGTGTAAAGCTTATTGTAAATACTTGTGGATACATATGAAGTGGTGATCATCTGAGGTAGCACGAAGGGTTGATGGAAAACTTCTCAGAATTACAACGAATGCAAAAAAAACCCTATTTTCCAAGGTGTACGCGGGTTGTCTATGCATAGGGTGTGTATAGTATGCGGGTTGTCTTTGTATAGTGTGCATATGTACGTGGGTTGGCTGTCTATAGGGTGATTACATGTTGATAAAGCCATGGAAGCTTGATAAGATGAAGATGCAGAGGTTCTGTATTCTGAGATCAAGCTCCCAGGAAGGTCTAAAGTGCTCAGATACATCAGATTCATCCATTGGGTCAAAAGGTATGTCTTATTTCTATGAATAGTTGGATTTTGATGTATGCATGAGGAATGGCAATGGAGATTTGAGGATTCTCCCTAGAGAGACTAGTGGCTACATGGGATCTTTTGCATAAGTTAGATCTACAGAAATATAGTACTGGTATATTTATCATTGATACTTCTTGTGAGGCACATCTTGTATTTCTTGGCATATGGCTAAGGGTTTTTATGGTACATGGTTGAGATATTGTATTTGTGTAGTGGTTGATGTATTGAGAGTCTGAATATCAGAAAGGGTTTGATGACTCACATCATGTGATCGATATTATACTTGTTCATGATTACACACACCTATATGGCACATGACTAGAGAGAGACATGTTTTCTTTGAGTAAAGGTTATGTATGAGGACGCATGGACAAGGTACAGTTACAGTCTGGATATAGTGACAGGTTATAGATCTATGTGAAAGAAGTTACAAAGGGTCAGAAGTCTTCAAGAGAAAGGAAACCTTATTTTTCAGAAGGAATACGTAGGCTGCATAACAATTTGGTAGCGTGCATATGTGGGCTGCATAACAGATAGGGCATGTACATATGCGGTCTGTAGCACTACAGATTGATACATGTTCAGTTCAGGTACAGATTGATTACATGTCTGTTTTACAGATTGGATACATGTCAGTGGTACAGGTTGATACTGTTGTACATCAGTATCTCTCATAGTGAAAGGTTGACAGTGGTTCCATCATTCTACTTATACTTCAGGGCAGTTGTACAGGGCAAGGACATGTGTTTATAGCCACCTTCTAGTTGTAGATGAATAACATAGGGGGTTGTAGCCTCCTTCTGGTTGTAGCCAGAGAATTGGGGAGTTAGAGCTTCCCTCAAGTTGTAGCCTGATAAACTAGGGGGTTGGAGCCTCCTTCCAGTTGAAGATGAAAAAAAAGGAATTTGGTGCTTCCAATGAATGTAATTATTCAATACATATAAGAAAAAGCATTATGTGGTTTTCTCCCACTTTGGGTTTCCACGTAAAATACTGGTGTATTGTCTATGTGTGTGATTGTTCATTTCTTATTTCTCATTATTGGATAACAATTCTATATTGATATAACACTTGGATTATTTGGTTAAAAAGGATTATAATTGAGTGATTATTGATGCACCCCCCCTCTCAGTAATCCAACATGCATAACCTCCCTCCTCTTCTAGGAGGATCTCCTAGTCTTGCCAACTCATCGGCTCAACCCTATCACACCCCTGTGAGTTATACTATATTGGGATCATCTTTGTCGGGTTCCGCTTTACTTGGGTCCACTTCCCAAGGTCAACCATCCACTATGTCTCCTTTACACGGAAGCAGATGGAAAACTTCTTCTCAAGGGGGAAGTACAACCCCACCCAACCCCCCTCAAGGGTCAGGTTTACAACCTGCTCACACCATGGCTGGAAGTAATCCTCCACCACCACTCCACATGCCATATTTGACCTCCCTCAACATACCGTATCTAATTAAACTCACCAATGATCCTATATTGCATGACCCCACATGGCCTACAATGCCCACCAAACTATCTTCAGACATTCCCAAGTTTGAAGGAAAGGCGGGAGAATATCCCGCCGATCATATCATGACTTTCCAGTTATGGTTATCTTCAAACAACATCATGGAAAACTCTATCCGATTAAGGTTATTTCAGCGCACCCTCACAAGTCCATCCGCCAAGTGGTATGTGGATGAAAAATCAGGGTCCCATGTGACTTTTGAATCCTTAGCCAAAACATTTTTGACCTTATTTCAACTACCAATCCGTCATAACAATGGTATTGAAATACTCTCTGAGTTTAAACAAAACTTATCCATACATATCGCTGACCACATTCACGAATGGCATCGGCGACATAGCTTATGCAAAGAAGAAACCACCAAAGAACAACGCCTTAATTGGTTTCTCAGATCACTTGTCTCTATCCTTGCAAAAGACGTGTTGTGTCCACATTCCCCCAAATGGAAGAGGAAGCCATCAACAAGGCTCAACAATACAACCTCATTTATGCTCAGTCGGGTTACTTATACACAGTCATACCCAATGCACCAAGACCCGTACCATTCGGCCACGATAAACCTGGGATGTCTCATGGGACTGATGGATTGATTGGTACCACAACACAACACAACCAATACATCCAACCACCACCCATGTATGGTTCACAATAATATCCACTGACATATGGAGGGCCACCTTATTACCCTCCTCCCACTTACCAACAACCATATCCTGTTGCTCCCCCTCCACCCATAAGTGGACCCTTGACGACACCCATCATGCACTAGGTTTCTCAACCAAGTTCAGGTTCACCCTCTACATAATCATATAACATGGGCACTAGTGAAAGCGCTTCACCTTCCTATACGCCCTACGGATCATTGCCACAACATAATCTCTATTATCCATTTCCTGGTCCTCCATAGGGACAACCACATGTCGGCATCAACTTTGTTCATCCCTTTCCCATTCAACAGGTTCATACATTTGAACAATTGAATACGACCAATCCAACTCATAAGAAGAAAGGAAAAAATTGAAACAATGACAACCCAGGACCAGGAGGGAATGACCCCCACAACCATCCCGCTGGGGGAAACCAATACCAAGACCCCCAAGGGGGCACCAATAACAATCAACCACGACAAGGGAAGAACAAAAATATTAAGACTAACTTCCCTTGTGCTATATGTGGTGAGTATGGACATTATACTCATCATTTCCCCCAAATTCTTGATATCCAATGGATCAGGGCATCCATGAACTCACAGGGCCCTCCGACACCACCTTCCCCTCAACAGGCCCCAAAACAGTATTTGCAACCATCGCCTTTGGTTGTTTTGAAAAATCCCATACCATACCAAGGTTTGATGAACACCCAATAAGTGATCAACCCTACCCCACCACAAATGGGGAAATATCCAAACCCGGGTGCCACTTAACCCAGTAATCTGGTTGATCACAGTGTCCTCCTGACCAACGAAGAGATTCTTCTACAAACCCGAAACCATCAATACGATATGCCTCCTAGATCTACCCCAACCACCTCAAAAACATTGCCAGCTACTGTTACACATTATTTTTGTCATCCCTGTGACTTTTAATGATGTAAACCTATGTGTTTCCTTCAGAGGGGTCAGTGACCTGAGTTCCTGAAGAGAGAAGGGAGAAGAACTTTTCCTGAGAAAATAAGTTGCATTTTCCTATGTAAAAACCTTATAAAAAAGGAAGTTCTCAGGCTACCTATGTATTAGGGTGTGAGAATGCCTGATTCTCGCAGGCTGCATCATAGCTAGGGTGCGAACAGTTCGCAGGTTGCACTATAACACGGTGCGAGAATGCTTACACGTGGGAAAAACGAGCGTTTTCTCGAATCTTATAGAAGGAGAAACTTACATGGTGAGGTGGCATCTAAATGGTTTGGATCTTACTCGCTTTCATGATTTAGTGGGATCATCCTAACCTCCTCACCTTATCCTCTTCAATTTATAAAAGGAGAGGAGCTCTCATGGAGAAGGGGTTCTTAAGCTTGAGATTGAGCTTGGAGCTTTTGTTGGCTTGGAATTATTAGCTTGGTTGAAGTGGCTTTGAGATTTGCTTTGTTAAGATAGATTGTGAGTAGCTATCAGATCCATGGTCTCAAAATCCTTGGAGCAATAAGTGTGTGGGAAATGAAGGACAGTTGGAAGGGACCTTACGACATCAAGGCCATGGTTGTAATCTCTCTTTCACATTTAATATGATACAGTAATATGATTCTTTCCTATAAATCTTGTTTTGTTTTATTGTATGATTCCTTGATCACGTACATAGGTTTATATTGAGTTTATGCTATTGCTATCACTTTGGATGGTTTTGTTCTTTTGTAGGATCATCATTGTATGAGCATTGGAACAAAGCTAATATGGAGACGACAAGAGGAAGCGACAGTTAAACGGTATGTCACCCATCCCTCTTTGGTTAGTAAATTCAATACTTAAAACTTAAGAAAAGCGTCATGTTCTGGCGTGTTTTGTTCTAGATCTAGGTGGATCTAGGGAGATCAGTTAGTGTCTGCACCTACCGATTTGTCCGATAAAAAAA
>JASDQU010103554.1:9259-19568 GCA_032191745.1 Picea mariana | reverse complement strand
ATTATTCCGATAACAAAATTTAGACTTAGAAACTAATTGGTACCTTGGAACTTTCATGCCTCAATGGCAAGTTTCCTCGCTTTCGACAGTGATTTTTCATTATCGACCCTTGATCAAGAGATTTCGTTGAGTGTTCAAACTCAACTCATTGATTCACATTTGTTGGATTGTACCAGAGTACCTTGGGATTCATTGACATTAATGGTGATTTCCCTCGCACTTGTTAACGGTTTCATCAATGACCGATAATCAAGTGGTTTCTACCATGTTCGACTTCAACACATGTAATCACATGGTTAGATTCATACTTTCGGGCGATGGGATTGAAGGCCCTGGATCTAATCTCTTTGTCCAGGTTGCGTTGGATTATATTCAGTGTACTATTGCATAGATCCACATTGTATGTCTGGTGGCTATGTTCAAATTTGAGTCTTTAACACATAGATCCACAGTGTATTTTTGGTGGCTATGTTCAGATTTGAGTCATATTGGCATGGATCCACAGTGTATGTTTGGTGGCCATGACCTATATTACTTGACATGGATCTTCACATGTCAACATTTATGCTTTGAGTCATTTTTATTCTGATTATGGGAATGCCTACCTCAGAGATGATATATTATTGTATTGTATTTCCTTGTTTGTTGGCAGGTTTCCGACCGATTGTTTCTTGTTCCCTACACACACTCGACAAAGTATTTCAGTTATCACTCTATTCTAACTTCATACTTTGCAGGGCTCTCTGTTACACATTATTTTCATCATCCCTATGACCGTTAATGATGTAAACCTATATGTTTCCTTCAGAGGGGTCAGTGGCCTGAGTTCTTTTAGAGAGAAGGGAGAAGAACTTTTCCTGAGAAAAGAAGTTGCATTTTCCCTTGTAAAACCCCTGTAAAAAAGGAAGTTCGTAGGTTTCTATATAGGCAGGGTGTGAGAATGCCTGATTTTTATAGGTTTCACCATATCTAGGGTGCGAGATGTTCACAGGTTTCTCTATAGGCAGGGTGCGAGAGTGCCTACACGTGGGAAAAACAAGCATTTTCTCGAATCTTCTAGAAGGAGAAACTTCCATGGTGAGGTGGCATCCGAATGGTTTGGATCTTACTCACTTTTATGATTTAGTGGGATCATCCTAACCTCCTCACGTTATCCTCTTCAACTTATAAAAGGAGAGGAGTTCTCATTGAGAAGGTTAGCTTTGGTTGGCTTGGAATTATCATCTTGGTTGGAGTGGCTTTGAGATTTGCTTTGTCAAGATAGATTGTGAGTAGCTATCAGATCCATGGTCTCAGAATCCTTGGAGCAAGAAGTGTGTGGGGAACGAGGGAAAGTTGGAAGGGACCTTACAACATCAAGGCCATGGTTGTAATCTCTCTTTCACATTTAATATGATATAGTAATATGATATAGTAATATGATTGTGTTTTATTGTATGATTCCTTGATCACATACATAGGTTTATATTGAGTTTATGCTATTGCTATCACTTTGGTTGGTTGCATTCTTTTGTAGGATCATCATTGCATGAGTGTTGGAATGGATCTAGGATGGCGATGGCGAGAGGAAGCGACCTTTAAATGGTATGTCACCCATCCCTCTTTAGTTAGTAAATTCAATATTTAAAACTTAAGGAAAGCGTCATGTTCTAGTGTGTTTTGTTCTAGATCTAGGTGGATCTAGGGAGATCATTTAGTGTCCACACCTACCGATTAGTTCGATAACAAAATTTAGACTTAGAAACTAATTGGTACCTTTGGAAATTGCATGCCTCAATGACAGGTTTCCTCGCTTTCGATAGTGGGTTTTCATTATCGACCCCTGATTGAGAGATTTCGTCGAGTGTTCAACCTCAAATCCTTGATTCACATTCGTTGGATTGTACCAGAGCACCTTGGGAGTCATTGACATTAATGGTGATTTCCCTCGCACTTGTTAACGGTTTCACCAATGACCGATAATCAAGTGGTTTCTACCATGTTCGACTTCAACACATGTAATCACATGGTTAGATTCATACTTTCGGGTGACGGGATTGAAGACCCTGGATCTAATCCCTTTGTCCAGGTTGCATTGGAGTATATTCAGTGTACTATTGCATAGATCCACATTGTATGTCTGGGGGCTATGTTCAAATTTGAGTCTTTAACACATAGAATACAGGTTTAGACACAATTCTTTCCAAATTTTTTCCCCACCATTTCTGGCGAGTACCTCTTTATTTTTACGCAATCTTGAGGAGGATAACATGTGCTTGTAAATGTAAGCTCATCCTTCGGACAATTCCTCAGTGGAGTCACCAATTTTGTTATCAGACTAATCGGTAGGTGCGGACACTAACTGATCTCCCTAAATCCACCTAGATCTAGAACAAAACACACCAGAACATAATTCTTTCCTTAAGTTTTAAATATTGAATTTACTAACTAAAGAGGGATGGGTGACATACCATTTAAAGGTCGCTTCCTCTCACCATCGCCATCCTAGCTCCATTCCAATGCTCATACAATGATGATCCTACAAAATAATGCAACCAACCAAAGTGATAGAAATAGCATAAACTCAATATAAACCTATGTATGTGATCAAGGAATCATACAATAAAACACAACAAGATTTATAGGAAAGAATCATATTACTGTATCATATTAAATGTGAAAGAGAGATTACAACCATGGCCTTGATGTCATAAGGTCCCTTCCAATTGTCCTTCGTTCCCCACAGACTTCTTGCTCCAAGGATTCTGAGACCATGGATCCGATAGCTACTCGCAATCTATCTTGACAAAGCAAATCTCAAAGCCACTCCAACCAAGCTGATAATTCCAAGCCAACCAAAGCTAACCTTCTCCATGAGAAATCCTCTCATTTTATAAGTTGAAGAGGATAAGGTGAGGAGGTTAGGATGATCCCACTAAATCATAAAAGTGAGTAAGATCCAAACCATTCAGATGCCACCTCACCATGAAAGTTTCTCCTTCTAGAAGATTCAAGAAAATGCTTGTTTTTCCCACATGTAGGCATTCTCTCACCCTGCCTATAGAGAAACCTACGAGCATCTTGCACCTTAGCTATGGTGCAACCTGCAAGAATCAGGCATTCTTGCACCCTGCCTATATAGCAACCTGCGAACTTCCTTTTTTATAGGGTTTTTACAAGGGAAAATGCAACTTCTTTTCTCAGGAAAAGTTCTTCTCCCTTCTCTCTTCAGGAACTCAGGACACTGACCCCTTTGAAGGAAATAGATAGGTTTACATCATTAACGGTCATAGGGATGATGAAAATAATGTGTAACAATTAGTTTCATACAAGGGATGTTACTCCTAGCCATAGTCTCCACTGTTCTATTTCTCTCAATAGCAGGCCATCCCCAAGCTAAGGTTGTGAGTCCACAAGGTGATATGGTCATCTTGGTTGTCCACTCACCACATTCAGTAGCCCAAAACTTAGGTTATAATCCAACAACAATTCCAATCCATTAGATATATCTTTCCCCACAACTTGCACAACCCAAGGAATGGGATCCCCCTTCTCTTCCACACAGTCCCTTGAGCCTTACCACTTCCCTCTAGGTCTCCAATGAAATTGGTTGGATAGGAAAACTCTTAGTCGGGCTCCATGAATTATTAGTTTCTCCAAGAGTACTCACAACAACCTTCTCAAGGCTCTTGAGCCATTTCTTCAACAGGAAATGTGAATTACAGACATACAACCTTTGTTACAGAAATAGAACCTTATTTCTAGAATAAAATCAACCCAACAAGATCTCTTTCCATGGATATCATAGATGGTTCTCTTCTCAGCACCCCACTTCCCTTTTTCTCTCCAAAATCAACCAGTAAAATTTTTCCCAATAACCCATTAGAATTTCATTTTTTTCTCATGCAAGTTTGAGTTCGACTTTTCCCAAAAAGTGGTTGTACTCAACTCATTCTGTTATAAATTGGTGAGTTGACCTTTCCCACCTACAACCCTTACATCAATTTAATATCTATTTTGATATTTCAAAGGGGATAAACATTAATGTGAAATAATTTGAATTAATATAAATGGGCAACCCCTTGGACCCCTCTTCAACCCCCTCTCTTGTGGAATCATAACCACCCATTCTTACCATCCCTCTCATATCATAGCCAACAAATAATATTTTATTAATGATTTGGATTTACATTTTACATATCTCGGGCTTCGACTATATTAATCAGTACATGCTCTTAAACCCAAACATATCGACTCACCAGCCTAAATTGCATTTTACATTTACATTATAATTTGTGGGGATTAAAAATGGGGATATTACATCCCCTCCCCCTTATTTTTGCATTGTCCTTAGTGAACAACACAATACATGTGTACATACATATTACAATTCCAATATCTTTGGTCTTTAATCAACATATAGGATCTCCATCCTAACATCACACAAACATTCTATACAAAAACATGTTGACATAGGCATTGTGGACAAGACATGCATACTTAGGCACTCCGACCCAAAAACTATACAAAATGATTTTATTGTTTATAATTCTTGTAGTGATTCGAATCAACAATCTCTCATTCCCTTCAATATGCACAACCCAAGGAAGTGTACCCCATTCTATGCTCTACCATCCCTCAGGCTATACCACTTCCCTTCCAGGGCTCTATCAAATACCATTTAGGAAGACTCAATTTTGTGGCTCCAAGAAATCCAACTGCAACAACTTTCACATTTTGTCGATTCCCACAACAATTTCAACAACAAACTCTCATTCCCCTCAACCTACAAAACCCAAGGAAGTGTACCCACTTCTCTGCATCATAGTCTCTTAGGTTGTATTGGTTCCCTCTAATGGTCCAACATAAGATTAGACAAGAATTATTAGATTTGTGGCTCTAGGAACTCTAAATGTGATAATGGAATCTTCAAACCTTCACATAGTTGCAGATGTTCCTCTTGCATTGCATATTTCAGCTCCACTTTTCTTCTTATGAGTCGCAACAATTCCACTTGGACTTTACTTGTTCCATGCCTTTGTCCTTTATGTCCATTTTCTTTTAGTGCTCTCCTTTTTGAGTAGTCACTCATGTCCTTGTTATTCATCTATTCCTATAGATTCCACCAAGAAATATATATTTTATAGCCATTATCATATAACAATTATCTTATTCATAGGAGTCCTCAACTCCAAAATATAAACATGTATTTCAAAATAATTTTTTAATCATAAACCAATACTTATCTATATGGATATCGTGTGCTTCACAAGCTTCCATGGGAAATAATTCATCTCACTATCCTTTTTTCGACACACCCTCATGATTCCCACCACTATTCCATATGCATTATTAAGTTTCCCCTTCCTTGATATACTCGCCCTCTAGGCTCAAGCATACCCTTCTCTGCTACACAGTCCCTCGGGTGATCATCCACACATACTCCTACCTTTTGTTTGCAGTGAGTCGAGACTCGAGAGTCACTTGGTGGAAAAAAAGAATACTTGACTTACATGTTGGATCATAATAGTATCTCATCTCATCTCATCTCATGCTTCTCTTCTAACTCCACGATCTTGTCCATTCTCAATTTGAAAATCCATGCAGGAAAACTGTTGAGATCTTCTAGAAAGTGACTCTTCTCTACTCACCCAATGTTATTCTTGCTTCTTGTTTTCTTCAATTTTGATTCCCTTCTGATTCATAAGCTCTGTTTTGCAATTTTTTCATTCAAGATTTTACCCACCATTTTTTTTCATAAGCTCTTGCAACATACATATAGTCAATGGTCCACATTGATATGGACCGGGGTGACCCCAATACCAAACTTGTTTTGGTTCTAGGCCACTTAATTAAGGTTAGATTTACAATTGTGGATCTATTGAACTTGAATGCATCAAAGGTGTAAAGATGTGCTTAAGAAGGCTTGAATCCAATTTGAATATTAAAACCTTTTAATGTCTCATAACTCATAACTTAATGCATTCAATAAGCAAAATTGCAAAAATAGAAAAGAAAACACAAGAAACATTAGACAAAAGGTAACTCATTTGGTAACGGAGTTCACCAAACCTCCTAGCTATGTCTCCAGATATCCTTGGAATACGAATCACTTTATTATCCTTCCTATAGAAATGGATGAAACCTTCTCACAAAATGTGATACATGCTCCATACAGGGTTGAAACCTAGAGAAACCTTATATTACAAAAATAAATTAAGGCTCTCACATAAGTGACATTTCTTCAGACACTAGAAGGAATAAATTCCTTTCTTTCAAGTTCTCTTCATCACTTTCTCTCAGCTCCATAAAGGATACTCCATACATTTATGATACCCAGATCTTACATGAGGATTTTATATAGTTTCCTTAACTCCATAATTCAAGGAGACAAGATCCCCAATTTTAGGATCTAATAACAACTCAAAGGAAAAAAATGAGAAAGCATCTCAACCAACCTATGAGACCCTTAACTTCCCTTGAGACTAGGAAACCACTTGTGATTATAAAATGAGGAAGAATCCCAAACCAACTCATGAGACTCCCAACTTCCTCTTAAAACTAGGAAACTAATTTGTGAGGTGGGTTCTCACATAAAACTAATTTCCATTTTTACAAATTAAATGAAAAATCCATGAGTAATTCCACTCACTTCAAGTATTAATCAATTTTCCAATTTGAATGAATAATACATGAGCTTCTCACACTCATTTAAAGTATTAATCATTTTTACAATTTAAATGAATCATTAATCATTCCTTTTAAACTTTATCACCTATCATCAATCATCATTTTAGTGATCTTCTCCATGGTGTGCAAAGTAATAATTCCTTGTGTGGAGATCCTCCTGGATCATACCTCCCCACAAAAAGAACTTTTGGTCCTCCAAAAGTATAGAGAAAAAATGTAACTTGAATATCTACAACCAGATTCTAGGAAGAGTCTTACATTCCATGATGCACTTCCATGCTCCTTGATTTGCATAAAAAATGTTTATGAAAGGACACACCCTTCTTCTCCTTCACCTTTGTACTTCAAAATGAGGATGTCGATTCCAACACTTGCATCAATGAAAATTTGTAGTTGATTCCTTGATCTGTATAAAAAATGTCTCTCAAATGCTGCACCCTTCTTCTCCTTCACCTTTGTAGTTCGGAATGAGGATGTCAATGTCGACACTTACATCAATGTGAATTTGTAGTTGATTCCTTGATCTACATAATAAATGTCTCTGAAAGGCCGCACCCTCCTTCTCCTTCACCTTTGTACTTCAGAATGAGGATTTCAATGCCAAAACTTGTATCAATATGAAAATATATAACTTACAATACATTATCACAATTTTGCAAGATTCAAATCAGTACCATACTTTCCAAGAGTTTATAAAACACTCATGGAGTAGTTTACAATGATTGCCAAAATAGACCTTAGGAAAAAATAATGCCTCTCACTCAACAGTGGCCACAAGACCCATTACAATGTTACCAACACGACTTAGGCATTAAAAAAATTCCTTCACTCCCATAATCACTTAAGAGTGGCTAATCAAAACCTTTTACATCAATTTCAAGAAAACATTAACATTAAGGAAAATACCCCCAAATGTGCACTAGTGGTAAACTTTATGGTTTTTAAACTCCCCATTACAAACATGTGCAACATAATAAATAAGGAAAATTCTATCAAGGTACATTAAAAGTTAGACTCCATGGTATTGAACCATTACAACACAATATTCACCATGGGAAATTTCCATCTCCCTTGTTTTTCACAGTCCAACTTTAGGCATAGGTAAAATTTCCTTGCAAATTTCAGATCTTGCTGACCTACTGCAGCATATAAAAAAACCCAGCATCTGCAAGTACATTTTAATCCTCTTACAATTCTCAAAAAGAGGAAAAAACGCAATGAGATGAGACTTACATTGGTTTCTATGCAAAGGTGCTTAGTCTGTGGCTCAAAACTCAACATACACAACACCAACAGGTTTGTCTCAAAATTATACAACTTTTGAATGTAAGCATGGCTAGGTTCTAAAGAGTATAACTTTGACTCGTAAAGCATGCCAAGAAGACATGGGATCAGACATATCCCTTAAATTCCACTACTCAGATTACAAAATCAACTGCACCGTTGAATCCAAATCAAAAAATTGTGCAAAAATGACTATAATTTCATACAATTTCGTCATTGTCACTTCTAGTCTCCTCCTAATCTCCCTACCTCGAAATCCATGCCACATCAGTCATACTTTTTTGCAATTAATGCAGGATTGCATTAAAATTCATGCCCTATATGGGCCTGCAACCTTCCTCATCTGACCTCAGAAATAAACTATGTTTAAATAATTAAGGTTGGGTGGACTTTACAAAATCCCTGTCGGGTATGGTGGTTAGCAGATGGTTTTTTAGAGCTTATATTGGGGTGGAGGCCATATGTTTAAACCCATGGAATCCCCCTCTTTTGGTGTTAAGAAATATTTGATGTAACAAATTTGGGTGAGGTCGGGGCTAATACAAGCTCGACCAACTTGGCATATTGGTTGGCGGTCTATAGTAATGGCATTGGTTGCAGACTTGAAACCCGTCAGCTCCACATTTTATAGATTGTTATAACAAATGAATTTAATGAAAACTTCTCCACTATACATATTGAGCATGACATGTGGCACATTGATAGACCATTAGCTTGGTATTGCCAAGGTCAGGGGTTCGACTTGGACCATTACAACATCCAATATTTTGGTGAAGATCATAGTGTCCAACCAGAGGGTGGCACACGATGCCTATGGATTGTTCCATGTCACTTACCCCTACCATGTTAACTACCATGCATGATACCACGTTACTAGCTAACATCACCATCCGCCATGTGTCCAAATCTGATTAGTCCACTTATACTGTACGATTACTCAGTCATTTTCCAACTAGACATGACACATCACCTTCCATACTACTACATCATCCAACACATCAATGCCACTTCAACTACCGTACAACCCATTAAACTGACATATCAATTCCACATCAACTATCATATTGTCCCATCACTCTGCCATGTCATCTATCCTACTTCCCAGTCAGTCGACACGTCTGATGTTGTACTTCCACGTCATCCATACAGATGACATGTGTCAAATTTTTACTGGTCTATTTGGACCTCTAAAAAGGAAAAATATTCCTAACACGTGGCAGCCTATGATTCTTCCAAGTCATCATGCCAACGTCAGCACTGTACGGACTACATAGTCAGCTTTGCTATATTTTCCTATTTGCCAAAAATTTCAGATGGCCATAACTTTTTCATCCGAAGTCCATTGGAGATGAAACAAATGTCACCAGAAATATATTGATGAGATCTTTGACTTGGTGCTAGTTTTGTCAAATTCTAGGAACTTTGAGTTTTGAGGTATTTTGGAGCCCCATGGATCAACTACTCAAAAAGGCTACCCATCTCTTAACCAACCAGGTGAATGATCTCTCTCTCTCTAGTTAGTCTTCTTCTTGATGTACTTCATGGATCGTCACAATGTGCTTCACTTTCTCATATGTTGGTTCCTTCATGGGCGTTTGCACCACTTTCTTGTCCTTCTTCGGACAAAGCTCTAAATGGATTTTTCAACAATTGTCTTTCTGATGTCCATCCATGTTGCAATAGGTGCAATGGTTCTTCAATACCCAGGATTTCTTTCCCTTATTTTTCTCCCATTGTGGAGAAGGGTCTTCATGTCATGTCACCTCTCTGGTCAACATCACTCTCATGTACCAAGCCATTCTTTTCCAAGACTTGGAAACACTATGGTTTTTTAAACCACAAAATGTACATGGTTTCTTATACCTTAAATTCTGCTTTTCATTGCCAATCTTCTTATAATCAAAAGGAACATTGGAATAATTAGACTTATTATACCTTGGATGGTGTTAGGCAAAAATATTGTCGTTTAATTCCGTTGTGGTATTTTCCCAACCATTTAATTTGTCAATCCGAGGTTCATAGACTTACGAAGCACACACACTATATATGCAGGACTGAAGTAGAAGTAATCTAATCTAAATTGCTGAAATGAAACTAATATAGGAAAGCAGGAAACATTAATCTAGGAAAGCATGAAATTGCATAAAGGAAAAGAAATACAACATGTGAAGAGTTAACGACAAATAAAATATGTTAGCTCACACAATAAAGCTATCTTGAATTACATAACAATAATCAAATGACAATCATGAAAGCATAACAATGAAAGAATATGAATCAAAGTCAAGAATCCTTTTCTCTTTTGAATCCTAATGACTGCTCTAATTCTAATTACATCCTAATTGAATTCTCATGA
>JASDQU010103553.1:389024-408943 GCA_032191745.1 Picea mariana | reverse complement strand
TATATATATATATATTCATAACATTATTTACATTCATGGACCTTTTTACTAAGGTCCATTCAAAATCACACATTCACATCTTTGAGTTGGCCACAATTCTTGGCCAGCATAATTATTTTTACAGACTGGGGGAAACAGGGTGTTACAATTCCCTCCCCCTTAAAGGAACATCGTCCTCGATGTTATATCTATCAAAATGACATGTATGTACCGAGGTAAACAAAATCAGATATGCCTGTTTCATGGCATCCTCCATTTCCCATGTGGCCTCATCTGAGCCAAAATGTCTCCACTGCACCTTGACCTGTGCAATGGTTTAGTTCCAGAGCGGGGTTTCCTTTCTGTCAAGTATGCATTGAGGTTCTGATAGGAATTCTCCCTCCAGTTCCACCTAGATCACAGACCAGTCAATTATATGATTAGAATCATGTACATGTTTCTTCAATAATGAAACATGGAAAACATTATGTACTTTTACTGTGGAAGGAAGTGCTAGCCTATAGGCTACATGTCCCACTCTATCTAGAACCTCAAAGGGTCCACAATACCGAGGTGCCAACTTGGCACAATCTCCCATTTTCAGATAACTCTTCCTGGGCCTAACTCTAAGATATACATGGTCTCCCGTCTTGAACTCTCTTGGAGTTCTCTTTTGGTCGACGTAACTTTTCTGTCGATTCTGTGCGACCTTCAGGTTTTGTTTTATCAGAGTCACTCGTTGTTCCATTTCTTTCAACATGTCGGGTCTAAAAGAAACTATGTTTACGGGATTACTCCAACTAACAAGAGTGTTTTACAGTCTACCATAAAGGACTTCAAACGAACTCATCCTTAAGGACTCTTGGTAGCCGTTGTTGTAAGCGAATTCCACCAGTGGTAGGTAGTCTTCCCACTTCTTGGGTTGATGCATTACATACATTCTTAACATGTCTTCTAGTATTTAGTTCACTATTTCTGTCTATCCGTTGGTTTGAGGGTGATAGGCAATGCTAAACAACAACTTGGTCTCTAAACTAGCCATCAGTGACTTCCAAAAGTTGGAAGTAAATTTCGTGTCTCTATCAGACATGATCTCTTTCAGCATACCATGCGGTCTGAATATCTCCTTCATGAATACCTGAGCGATGTCTATTGCCTTGCAAGTTGACTTGACAGGGATAAAGTGAGCGGACTTGCTCAATTTATCCACCACTACCATGATGGCGTCATTATGTTTGGTCGAGTTTGGTGATCCGGTGATGAAATCCATGGAGATGGTTTCCCATTTCCATTTCGAGATTGGTGGAGGTTGTAATAATCCTGCCGGATGTTGGTGTTCTTCTTTTACCTATTGGCATTCTATGCATTTGGCTAGGTACTCAGCTATGTATTTCTTCAAACCAGGCCAATAGAATTGTTTCTTAGTGGCCGTGATCATTTTCTGGTATCCTGGATTACCAGAATAGGGTCTTTTATGTAGTTCATCCAGTATGAACCTCTTCAAGTCATCACAATCTGGGACATACAATCTACTTCGGTAAGTGCACAGACCTCCTTCCATCATCTAGTAGCCTCCATACTTTATGCCTGTGGGTTCTTGCTACAGGTACGAGGTCACGGTCTGGAAGAATGTGTCTGTCTCTTGTGCATTTCTGACTCTTTCTTTGACATCCGTCTCGCAGGTGCTCACCGCAGCCAGGTGAATTGTTTTCATGCTTCTGCTAAGGGCATCCACCACCCTATTTTCTTTTCCTTTAATGTGTTTGATTTAAAAATCAAACTCGCTAAGGAGGGCCATCCACCTAGCTTGTCTAACATTGAGCTTTGGTTGGTCAAACAGATATCGCAATCCACAGTGATCTATCATAAGTACAATTTTTTTTCCCATGAGGTAATGCCTCCACAGTTTCAAGGCATGCACTATGGCAGCCAACTCTAGATTATGGATCACATAGTTGACTTCATGCTCATTCAAGTTTTGGGATTCATAGCAGACCACACTTCCTCCTTGCATAGGGACTCCTCTGAGCCCTTCCTTACAGGCATCTGTGCACACGAGGAAGTCAGCTTCGGGATTAGCGATCTTCAACACGAGTGCGTGGGTCAGTAGATGTTTCAGGGTTTGAAATCTTTCTTCACATTTTTGTGTCCATGTAAATTTTGTCCCCTTCTTCTAGAGGGCAGTGATTGGACAACCAATCTTGGAGAATCCTTTTATAAATCTCCTATAGTATCCTGCTAATCCCATAAAGGATCTGACATCCGAAACATCCTTTGGGGTAGGCCATTCTATGATAGACCTGATTTTGTTAGGGTCTACTGCTACTCCTTCTTCGGATAGAACATGGCCTAAGTAATGTATTTGCTTCTGGAAGAATTCACATTTGTTGAATTTGGCAGAGCTGATATTCTCTTAGCACTTGTAGCACAAGCTTAAGATGCTCTTCATGCTCTTCTTCATTCTTGGAGTAAAAATATATATCGTCAATAAAAACCAGCACAAACTTGTCTAGTAATTTGCTAAGTACATTGTTCATCAAGCACATGAAAGTGGCAGGGGCATTAGTTAACCCAAATGGTACTACCACAAACTCATAGTGACCATACCTCGTCCGGATGGCAGTTTTATGGATGTGTTCACCCTTAATTCAGACTTGATGGTATCCCGACCTCAAGTCAATCTTTGAGAAAATAGACGCACCCCCCAATTGATCGAACGGGTCATCGATCCTGGGCAAGGGGTACTTGTTCTTTATGGTTACCTTATTAAGTTGTCTATAATCTATACATATTCTAAGGGTACCATCCTTCTTTTTTACAAACAGCACTGGTGCTCTCCATGGAGACGCGTTGGGTCGGATATAGCCCTTATCCATCATTTCTCTCAATTGCAATTTGAGTTTAACTAGTTCAGGTGTGCTCATCCGATAGGGTGTCCTAGACACCGGCACCGCTCTCAGTGCAAGTTCTATCGAGAAGTCTATGTCTATTCTCAGAGGTAGACCCGATACCTCTTCCAGAAACACATCTTTGTATTCTCCCAGGGTAGGGCGGTCTTCGAAGCTTGGTTTGTCATCTTCAATAGTTTTCAACACCTGTATTGCATATAGGGGACATCATTTTCAGCAATACTTTCTCATTTGCAGTGTTGATATCTATCTCACCAAGACAGGGTTTTGGATCCCTTGAAGGGTTATCCTCTTTCCTTCTTTACTTACACATTCTAAGGTTTTATGATAACAGTCCAACCTGGCTTTATGGGCGGCTAGCCAGTGCATACCAATCAACAGATCATACGATCCCAGGGGTAATATGTTAAGGGTTGCTTGAGTGGGAAATTCACCCGACATTAATTGGCAGGTTGGTATGACCTCTACTACCCTTCTTTTGGTGCCAGTGGCTAACTGTACCAACCATGTCTTGGTAAGTTTTTGTGGCTATAGTTTACACTTATCAACAGCCTTAGGGGCTATATAACTCAAATTTGAACCAGGGTCAATCAAAATAGACACTAAATGATTGGAAATCATACCTTCTATTTCCACCACTGAAGCTTGGTGGTCACCGTGGTTGTTATCCAAGGCTGCATAAATTTGTGGCACATGCCTGGCCACATCGTTGACGGTGGTAGCTTCCTGGATGTTATAAATTCTCCAACTATTCTGTTGCTGGTGTGGGCAGTCTCTCAGTAAATGTTCTTCTCCGCAACCCCAACATTTCAAAGGTTCTCTCTTTGGGTTATCAGTCTTTACTAGTACAGATTCAGAAGTTTTATTTCCGCTCAAGGAGGGAAAGTTCTGCTGGTGTACGCTCTGGGCTGGGAAGCTCATTCTTGGGTTCTTCTTATTTTTTTTAAATCCTGGGGATTTAATCCCCTTTTTCTGAAATCTCGAACTATTCTTCTGTTTCCATCCTTCGCGAGGTTCTGTTCGATGTTCGAACTGTTCATGACAATAGGTTGTCTTTCGGATAATGCCTTCTAGGGTCTTTGGTTTGTCAAATTCAATCATGTTCTGATAGTCCTTAGGTAGTTCATTGATAAAGCATTGCACCTTTGCCTTTTTTGTTTTTATATAAGGTACATACCTCAACAAATCGAGGAATTTGTTGACATATTCTTCTATAGTGAGTTGCCCCGGTTTGAGTTCATAAAACTCTTTAGTCTTCTCGTCGAAATATTTTTCTGACAAATACTTCTTCCGAAAGTATTTCTCAAATTGCTCCCAAAACAGGTCCTCTTCGTGAACCCCTTTCACATTCTTAAGGTCTTCCCACCAAATGGAAGTCTTTTTGTTCAAGTTGAAGGTGGCCACTCGGGCCTTCAAATTCTCTGAGAAGTCATGGACTCTGAAATACTTCTTTAGTCCAAGCAGCCAGGCCTTAATTTCCTCTCCCTTCTTTATTTCATAGTCAAAGGAGGGTGGTTTGGCCTCCCTAAATTCTTCGAATTTATGACCCTTGAAAAGCTTTTGCTTCTTCTGTCTTCTTCAGGTACAAAAACTAGTTCTGCTGCTAGAAGAGCCCTCCGAACCACTATCTTCCTTCCCAGAGGAATCGTCCGCCACTTGTCCTTTACCTCTGGAATGGACCTTTTTTTAGGTGCTCCTCTCAGTGTGACCACTGATATGTTCATGTTTCTGTGTCTCAGGTTCATGCTGCATTTGTCTTTGTAGTTAGGATAAGCTCTGCATTAAAACTGCGTTAATTTTTGTTTGTTTCTCTTGTTTTTTCATCATCCTCTCATTGTCAGCCTTGTAGCTTTATAATTCGACCATGAGGCTCCTCACAGTCTCAGCGAAATCTGGAGGGGTCCCTACCACCCTCCTTTCGTCAAACTCTTCGTCTCTATTGTGGGAGTCTTCCCCCACTTCATGGTGAGTCACCATTTTATACGTCTGTAATTTCCCGCGGTTGATCTTCCGCTTGTGTGCAAAAGGAAAAATGCTAGTTGTTAGTCAATGTTCATATTCATTTATAACTAGTACATATTTCATATTTTTCTCATGCACATACACAATAGGAGTTTTCATTCTTAACTTCGACCTTTTTAATTGAGAAGGTTAAGACAGGGGGTTACTCCTTTTAGGAGTGTTTCGAATGGAGCTCTTACGCAACTCGTTCATGAGCCCAAGCAGACCAAGTGTTGTAACCATGCTCTGATACCAATTTGTAACAAACCCACTACAGAAATCAAAATTTTTCGACCTTTCTCATCTTTTCTCCGATGAATAGAATTTCTCGAATTCTTACGGGCCATGATACAAACCCAACCATCCCTTATCCGTACCCATATGATCGACAGCGTTGACCACAGGCCTTATCGGAGAGGTGCTCGTCGGCTTTTGCGATTCGGGAAATCATGATACATGTACTTTTTTTCCCTCGTCTCTCGAAGTGTCGAAATCTGAACGGAACCAATAGTTTGTCATAGCTAGAAATGCCTCGGATTAAAACATGTCCTTCCACCTTTCGGGGTTTTACTCCATCGGGATTTCGAGATGTGCAATGACAGGAGGTCTCGCACCTGGGTTTCCCGGGAACCAAAACTCTGAAACACCAAACTCTAACATGCTTCACTAGTTCAAGAATCCATCCATCGGGATTTCGCAAGTCAGGGGTTTCGAGACTGGTGAACACGTGGGGCCTGCAGTTAGGTGCCCCGGGCGCTGAAATACCGAAATATGATAATTTCTCCACACTCCATCTTTCGGGATATTGCAAGTCGGGATTTCGGGACTTGCGAGTACAAGGGACTTCACCCTTGGATATCCCAGATGTTGAAACACCGAAATATCGGGATTCAAATCCATGTTAGACCATTTCGGGATTTCGCTAATCGGTATTTCGGGACTGGCGAATACAATGGAATTTACCCTTAGGTGTCCCGAGTACCGAAACGTCGAAACATCACAACTCATCCATGCTAGTGCATTTCGAGATTTCACAAGTCGGGATTTCGGGGCTTGCGAGTACGAGAAAACTGACCCTTGGGTTTCCTGGTTGCCGAAACACCGAAACACCGAGGCTTACCCACGCTAGACTTTTTCGGGGTTTCATACTTCGAGATTTCACGATGTGTGATGACAAGAGGCCTCGCATATGAGTTTTCAGGGGGATGAAGTTTTGAAACGCCAATATATATATATATATATATATATATGAGGCTAAGCTCTTTTCGAGATTACACCCATCGGGATTTTGGGACTGGCGAGTACAAGGGAATATACCCTTGAGTATTCCGATTTCCGAAATGCCAAAATATCATAACATATCCGCGTATCGTCCTTTCGGGATTACCCCCATCGAGATTTCGAGATTGACAGAGACAAGGGAACTCACCCTTAGGATATTTTGAATGCCGAAATACCAAAATATCAGGATTTAGCCATACGCTGTCATTTTGGGATTTCGCATATCGGGATTTCGGGAGTCATGAGGACAAAGGTTCTCACCCTCTGATCTCCCAGGTGCCGAAAAGCTGAAATGCTTACCGACCGCCACGTGTATTCTATAGCTGGACGTTCCGGGTATCCCAATGGGTCTTGAAATCGACGGTCCTGATTTCTTCGCTACTTACGAAGGTAAAAAGGGGTCGACGCATTAACGCCTGCGCTCCTTCATTCAATTTAACGGTCGTAACAGGCCTTAGATCCTCCGAAAGAATCTCATTCGTGCATTTATCAAGAGGAAAGGTATCCTGGGAACCGAACCACCGAAAGGTCCTTAATTCATCCCCACGCTATCATTTCAAGCTTTCACGGGTCGGGGTTTCGAAACTCGCGAGTACAAGAGGACTCACACTTAGATACCCCGGGTGCCAAAACTCCAAAATATTGAAGTCTAGGAATACCATTCTCTCTCATGCAGGGTTTTTCAGAGTTATGTCATCAAATCATTCGACAGATTCTTGGGTAAGCTTTAAAAAGGGTGTCCCTGTGGGAAGATCTATCCAAGGCATTACTTGAGATAAAATAAGGGAAATAAATTTCCCGAGAACAGACTTGAAAATCTGTATTAGTTCAGTATATATATATATATATATATATAAACATAAGCCATACGTAGTCTTCCCAACAAAAGCATACAGCCATCATTTCGGATCAAAACACCATGCAGACAGTCTTATACTGAAATCATTCATAATTGCACAGACTATGAGCATACAAGTCAGCATATAAATTTCAAGATACCAGATATAAAACACTTATCAGAAAAACACTGAATTTGATGCAACTGCTGAGAGGAGTGCTCGTTTCCACCCAACCATAGGCTCTGCGACTCCGAATGGATTTATCACTGGTCACCCCCAGGCTAGACCACAATGCTTGAGACTCTCTGTCTCTGTTCTTCAGTGACCGAGAACGAAGGTTACTTTCCTTCTTCTCTGCTATCACTCACTCTGTGATTTGTTCCAGAATTTTTTCGATCTTTTTCCTGCGATCCCTCCCCCGCGTCCCCTCCCACACCTTTTCCCTGCCTTTTTTTTCCCGACGAGGTTGCGTGTGGCACGAATTCCCCCGCGGTGGTCAAGTCTGAGGCCTCCACGGATGGGCGGTTCACCCTCATCCCTCATTAACTCATGAGGAGCCTCTTCACCTACCATCCTAGTGAGTAATTCATTTCAAGGCCAGCGATCCGCTCTTGATTCTCCGGGCCGGTGAAAACAAAATACGGTTTGGTTCGGTGGAAGTTAATGTCACCATTCCAGGTGCCTTCCACCACCTTTCTTCAGCCATCGTGATCTCTTTTTCAGCACATCCCCCTCTCAGCAGTTATATATATATATATATATATATATATATATATATATTCATAACATTATTTACATTCATGGACCTTTTTACTAAGGTCCATTGAAAATCACACATTCATATCTTTGAGTTTGCCACAGTTCTTGAACAACATAATTATTTTTATAGACTGGGGTAAACAAGGTGTTACACTGCGCATCATGTATTTTTAGTGCATTCCCCCGCGCACACTCATTTTTATGCGCAACAATTCCTAGTGAATTCCGCTGCAGAAATTGGGGCTTTTGCTTAACTTTTCCCCCAATTTACCAGACACTCTACATCTATGAAATTCGTTCAATTTCACCCGATAACACCAGTTCAACCTCTGTAACAACAAATCATTGTGGGTTGACATTTCTGGAACGAATTTATCCAAAAATTAATTTGTGAATTGAAAATTTTAATTATAAAAATCGCTCCAACTGTTATGGCTTCTCTGTAACTTCAAATTCGACCAATTCCAGGTCCAAATTTGCTAGAACAGATATTAAAACAATAGTATCTCACCACTTGGCCGAATTTCCCCATTTTCTCATAAATTTAAAAATAGAAATTGGGGCTTCTCCCCAATTCCACCCAAGTGTTGTTATTTATTTATTTTGTTTACCATGGACACTCTACAAACTGAAATTTGGTCATTTCAAAATAAATCCTTTGTGACATTTCGCTTCAACTCAACTTCTTCGGCCCATCCAGGCTCAACGTTGAAAACTGAATCTCTGATACCAATTTGTAACATCCCCATCGATCCATGTCGGGCCACGCTATGCCAGAGAACTCTTATTGTTCTCTCTACAGAACATACTGTAACATACCCAATATCCAACTGAGCTATGCCACATAACTTTTTCGAACTGCATCCAATTAAGATACATACACACAGAACTCTTGTGGAAGCATTATATATAAAACGTGAACATACAAATACATCTGCAAATACACGGATTCACACTGAAATAACAGTAAACATATACATGTAGCGTATACAAGAAATACTCGTAAAAATAAACACATGTATAACCGCACATATGACAACCTATAAAAATAAGCATGTAAATAACAATGCAACATGTAAATTTATCACACAATTGGCGTTTATCTTGGTAATAATGTCACCAACTGTGTGTAGACCTTCCACGAACCTCCCATCCTTGGACCACATTGTTCATCACTCTCAACAGTAAGCCACCCTCGCGTTGGAACTAAACTCCACCCAGGTAAAGGGATGCCTAACCAGGGTAAAAGCTCATAGACAACAGGAAAGACTCTGTCACAAGTGCCAACTCAAACTAACAACCTACAGTGTCTCATTCTCCACATGCTTGTCCCACCCAGGAAGTGTGCCCCTTCTCTGCTCAACAGTCCTGCGGCTGCGCTACTTCCTTTCCGAGCTTCAACAACAGGTCAGACATGTAGTCTCAGAGCAATGTAGTTGTAGGTTAGCACCTTCAGAGAATCAATTCCCAACAATTCTCTCACTCAGAGAATTGCTCACGAGCCTAAAAACCCGCCTCTTCAATATCCCATGAGCCTGACAACCCGCTTCTTCAATCCAACTCCCAAGCTAACCAGCTACACCCTTACAAAATGGCCATGGATACAGGTTTAGGTATAGTCGTGAAGGTACGAAAGATAACTCAATGGGTGTGTTCATGCTCATGGATGATTCAGTGGATGACTGAATGGTGGAAGGAATGATGGAAAAAATGATAGAAAATGAACTAAGTCCCAACAATATGTATGCATGTCCCCAACTTGACACTTGTCATGTTGGGAGCCACTTTGGCCCACTTGTCCCCAATTTTAGAACTTAGGTTAAAATAACTATCCATACTTTATATTTAAGAAATATTAATATAATATTATTTTTTGGCTTAAGCTCTCTAGCTTAGCCCCTTTCCTTAACTTAGCCCCTCTCTTTCCTTAACCAGTTGAGTTTAGTCTCCCATCTCTTTTATCGTGGTCGGTGTGTGCGTAACGATGTATTTTATATTAATTATGAGACATATACAAAAATAGGTGCACTAGCCTTTTACATCTAGGCTCTCCGGCATAATCAAAACATAAGCATCCTAGATTATAATAACTGGCTCATCAACCTATAAAACATACCATATACACAAAGGTTCGTTGGTCTCACAATCGCACGCACTTAAAATGCTGTGTGCGGTATCCTGGAATATGCACACTTCATTATTTCACTGAGTCGTACATGCGCGCACTATACCATGAAAGGTGTATACAAAATGATGTCAGATAGCTCACCAGCTTAAGTACATTTGCATTTATATTGTAAGTTTTCAATAGAGACACCGACACCACTAGATGCAAAGTACAACACATGATATATTATTTAAAGGCATCGCGATTCCATAATTCCTATTGTTATTTTTCTGAACTGTAAATGGATATTTTTAAATATTATAGAGATGGTCAAGTGGACATCCATCATAAGAATCCCACATCTATCATAAATATCCCATCCATTGGACTAATAAAAAATCTATGCACGGGAAAGGAGAGTGAATGTTTAACAAGTCATTATAGGGTCTCTGAAAGAGTTCAAGTTTTATATGTTTTTTAGGGTGTTGATAGGGTGTCTTTGTTCAACATTTCCCACACAAAAAAATTCCTTGTTGTCCATTACAATTGGTAAAATTCATGCATTTTTTAACATAGCCTTTCTCTATGTGACTAATGCCCTCTCTCAATGTTGCACGTTTCATATAGATTTGTCTTGTTTCTTATGATTTTGGTTATTTCAAGCATTTTCTAGCATGTTTCAAGTTGTTTTAGGGTTCACCCCCTTTGGAAATGAGAAAATTATTGCACTAATTGTGATGCAATGTAATTTAAATTTGGCATATTTCATCATTTCAATGCGACATTGACAATTTGATGAAGAAATGAATTAGGTCCCTGTGCGGGAGCTCTCTTGCTGAATTGGGGAGGTAGGCAATGGAAAATAGTGACATACTCTTGTTGTAGACACAAGAAGCATCATCTAAGATATTACTCTCACAAACACAAATCAAGGGCCTTTTTCAAATAAACATAAAACTACATAATTCATTGTTTCACTTGTCCTTGGTGATGGCTAGCTCAACAATTTACACCAAAATGTTATTAAAAAAAGTTAAAAGACTTGGAATTCAAAGAGAATTAACAAAAGTGAAAGGACTTTTCCCATCAAACTGAAATAATCCCAAGAGTGAGTAGCAATTACCCATTTTGTTGAATCCCCACATAATCCATTCTGAATGAGCAACAATTTGTTTTTGCTTCTAACAAGAAGATCATCATTGTTCTTTAATATATCATATACTTGGATCTAACAAAATCCTTATTAACCCTAAAACCCATTTTGAAGCTCTAAATGTGAATGAAAATCAAACATGATGTGGTATTAACCTATTGACATATAATCAATATGCCTAAAATCAAATCCATCAATTCATTACTTATTAATTTTCTCAAACCATTTACTATGGTGATTTCCACATTTGTCTTCACATCTTCTTTGTCAAACCAAGCTTGCTTTTTTTCAAATCCCTCTTCACTTTGCAACTTCAAAATTTCTTCTTCAAATGCATATATTTGGGAATGTGGTTTTTTCTTTGTGAACCATGCCACTGCTCTTTCCACTACATATGAGAAATTGTTGATCATTAATAGTACTAAACATAAGGCTTTCCATTGATGCTCAACCATTTGAAATATCATTTTAATACATTATTCATTAAACCTATTCAATGGATCTTTTGTTAGTTATATCCATGAACCATCCAGCACACTTCCCTTATCTTCAAACAACGAAATGTCTTGATTCACTTTCACATTCTCTTTCCCCGATCCTAGAGGTATGTTAGTTATTTATTCATTTTTATCTCTAACAATTCCTCTCGAACTAAAAATAAATTGTTATATCATTAATGACGATGAATAAAAAATATCAAATTAAAAATTAAAATTATATGTTTAAAATACTAAACTCAATATAAATTATTTTATAAGATTTTCTTATATGTATTTTTCAACTATAATTTTCACCAATTTATCACATTAAGATTTTGATTTATCCTCTTTAAGATTAAGAGGACCATGTTAATAATTTCTATATACTAAAGAGAAAAAAAACCTATAACATCCATATCACATTGAAAATTACTTATTTAAAGTGTCCACACCTTCGTGAATAAATAATTATCGTTTTTGATACATCTTAACATAAGAATAAAAAGGATTATTAATCTCAATTTTTTCTTGAATTAAAAAAATTAAAATATAATTATGACTGCTATGTTTTCATTTATTTTTATTTTTTAACACATAGGTTAGCATTATAGCCAACAACAATTGGTCGATTGGCATAACATTACAATGTAATCCCCATTGGTTACCAGTTCAATTTTTGTGGGTTTCCATGGATGTCATGTGATCCCTTCTCAAACTATGTGCTCTTTGTGTGAGTGAGTTTGTTGAACCAACTCTCTTGGTCAAATCAATCAAGTTATCCCATCCCATCCCATCTCCAAGTGTAGGGCCCTTCTTCTTCATTAGAGGGAAAAAACAAATAAAAAGTTGTTATAAATTTGACACATCCACTAAAGCTATGGAAAGAACTTCAAAACTCAAAAACAATATGTACATATAATCCACAATCCCAAAAACTGCATACTTTCATGTGGTTTTCAATAATGTTTTGACATTTATCAAGTTCCACTTCTACTTTTTCCTGTTGGCATCAATAGAATCAAAGATGTCTAGAAAAATACATTATCACTCCGCAAGTTTCTGGAGACTTGGTAGTGATACAAAAATATGAAATAACAAATTGCATCTAATTTTTCATCATATCATTAAAAATGTAAATCACTCTCTGAAAAAATAGTGTTTCATATTATTAAAAATGTAAATCGCTCCCCAAAATAATATTAAGCAACTATAGTACCCCAAAAACCTAAATCTCACTCTATAATATCACTAAAAAACTTGTTCGGTGGTGTTGAGCTCCATATTAGCGTTTGGGAGGCCTAATCTTGTGGAATATGTGATTTTTCTACATATTTGAGTGGTTTTCGACTTAGCTTACATTTTGTGAGGAGGGATCTTTTCAAAATAGACATTGTGCTTCATTTTCATTCTCGTTGTGTTCTTCAAATTTGGTATTTATGCATTCACTAATAGAATTATTTATGAAAGTTTGTAGCACCCACATTTCATGGTTTGATATTGATGTTTTTTACGTTTAAGTAAGTTTATAGTAACTTGAATTATAAAGCATTTAGCAAGTATTTTGTAGTATAATTTTGTATTGAAGTTTTCGTGATTACTTTTCATAATTTTTTAAGCGAATTATTTGTAGGGTATTCAAGATTTAAATCAATAAATCTTTATAAATCCAAAATTTCTTAGTTTTTAATAGATCTCAATTATCGTATTATAATATAATATGAATTATTTGTAGAGTATTCAAGATTTAAATTAATGAATCTTTATAAATCCAAAATTACCTAGTTTTTAATAGATCTCAATTATCGTATTATAATATAATATAGCCCGAGTTATATTTTAGTTTTATCCAACTTTGAGATTGATTTCTCAAACTCAATAGAATTGTAGTGAAACTTAATAATGATCTATGAAATGTCTAATCCTCCAAAATACATGTTAATAATTTCTAAAAACTAAAAGAAAAAAAAATAGTGTAGAAATTTGTTCCTTTAAAGTGTCTAGATTATCTAGAGATTGAAACTAATGAATTTAGTCTGGCTAATAGTGAACAAGACGATGCACCACAACTTCCCCTAAGAGAAAAACAACAAATATTAGCACCTAGAGGCTACAACTTAAGGGTGACTCCAGACACATTCACGAATATGTCGTACTCTAGACACATTCACGAATATGTTTTAAAGACATATTCTCCATTGATTCAAATAAATTCAATTGAACAATAGATGTATTAATTCACCAAGAAAATAAAATAGATATATACATATAAGAGCAAAATAGAGAAGGGCACGACAGAAAGACCATAGATGCCACGGACCGCTTACTCGGATAGTACAAGATATTTCAAAATCCGATTTAACTGGTCCTACCACTCCCACCAAACTTTACTTACCGGATATTGCAAATACCTAGTAATCACAATACCACACCTAAAGCAATTATTGCAAATATCACTCTGGAAATATTACTTCCAGCCACACCTAAGCAATTATTGCAAATACCAGTCAGGAAATATTACTTCCAACTACACCAGCATACTGTACATAACATTGTTTGGACTGTACATATATAGACACTGTATACATCACGTTTTGATTCAGAAAATTCCAGATGAGATGGCCACAGGAGCAGGTCCTTAGCGCCATTTGGATCTCGTTTCTCCACTGTAGAGCCTGTTTGCCATCCCAAAAACAGAGACAGAATTCAGGAATCAATTGAAACTCGTCAACTACAAAGTATTTACGTATTAAGTTCAACAGGCAACAAGTTAATTCTAAAGTCTGAGAAGATCAGAGCTCTGATACCAGTCATAAACAGTAGGACTTTGTGGTTCTGCTTTGTCAAATTTCTGAGAACCAATTGTCTTGGTATTGATGTTACTCCCTGGATGGAACACGCTTCTCCATACATTCTCCCGATCTCGCGGAGTAGCTGTTCAATTCATTCATACACCATGTATCATTTCATCACAAAAAAGTGCACGCACAGGTACATATAAAGCTAATAAAGCTTGAAGCAAATAGCTCAGAACGTTCATGGCGGATTGACTCACAGGAAGCGGATGAGGAAGAGGCTACAGTTGGTGAAGCAGGAGGGCTCGCAGATGAGCTACCTTCCATGGATAACGAGCGTTGAAAATTGAATTTTTGCGGCTTTCCAGTCACACGATTTCCATCACTCCCTTCTTTAATACTCATCTCGTTAACATCCAGTGATCCCACCTGCAGTTTCCCTCCTGCTGCTGCATGTGATCACAACACCCAAGAATTATATATTGCTTGCAGCTGCTACTGCTACTAACAACTAATAATAATAAAGCCATCCGAATGATTTAGATCTGTTGGGCAAATTACTCTGCGATCTAAATGGATCAGAGAGCTGCTTGCTTACCGGATCCGTGGGTAGTGTTGAAAGAAGAATTCATGCGAAGCCTGCCGAGGCCACTGTCTGGCTGCGGACCGCCAAGAGTGTCATCCCATATTTTATCCAACATGATTGCTTCTCCGTGACTCAGTCTCAGTCTCAGTCTCAGTCTCAGTCTGGTTTACCAGCCTGTTAATAATGCATAAAAGCTAATCCCTTGAATTCACTCAGACAGTATAGACTATAAGTAGGTGAAGGAAGAGAAAAATATCGATTTCTTTTGGAAGAAACATAAAGATGACCGATCCAGAAGGTACAATGTGACGGCGGCAAATAAGTCTAAATTGGCGCGCAGTCAGCCAGCCAGGAATGATGTGATGGGAAGGCCTGGATTGACATAACCTGCCCTGCCCATGTAAAGCAGACACACATAGACAGCTGGCGGTGGATAAAGTTAAACCTTATCCAAATCGTACCAACATCATCAATATATCAAATAGCTGGGTCGCATTTTAGCAAATAAATTTTATTTTTATGTGGTTTTTTAATTAATTAATAAATATATTAAATTATTATTGTGATTTGAAAGTGAGAAGCTTTTTGGTTATCTAGGGTTATGGAGTAGTTGAGATATTTTTATGATTATATTTGATTGCTATTTTTTAAATCTAATACTACTTTTCACAATTAATAAACATACAAATTAAGTTGATATTGAACTCTGCTTAAATAATAGTTAAATCCAAAAATATATAAGTTTTTATTACTCGCATTGCAAATATGATATGAAAGGATTTCGATAAAATAAAACATATCAATTCATATAAATTATTAAATTTGTGAAACTACATCATTTCATTATAAAAATCTCCATTTGTCATTCTCTACACAATTAGATTCGTACACAGTACTCCAAACCCTAATCCCTTTTCCTTGCTGGCCGTAGGTGTTCCATTTTGCCATTTTGCAATTGTTGATTAGATACACGTTTGTAGGGGTGGATTAATTCCTCGGCTTTGTATAATTTTATTACCCGAAAGGGTTAGATTTATTTTGTTATTGTTTTTCATTAAAAAATTATTTTAAATTCAATTTTATTTATTTTTTTAAATAAAGAAAATTATATATTACCTTGGATATCAGTGATTACATTACTTAAATACTGCCTTGGGAAACCAAAAGGTGGCCCGTTAAATAGTCTTACTTGTAGCTTTATGAACAAAATAATTGTCATCCTTTGTAAACTTTAATAACTTTCCATACATTTTGAGGCAGGAAAACTGTCAATCTTTTGAACAAGTAACAAAACCAAAAAGAGAGAAACTAGAGGAGCTAGGTAGTATGCAAACACGGTTGTCCATGAGTGTTGTAGGTTGGGACAAACTTTTGTCCACAGGTCGAGCAATGTTTCTTGTCTAGAGTGTTTGTAAGAGCATCAAACATGAGGTCCATTCGCTGGTCGAGAATGCGTTGGTTATGCGTTTGGTCATCGAGCATCCTCCTCATGTTGAAGATAAGCTGAAGATGATCATCCGAGAACCGATGAGGGGTGAGCAGAGGTTGCTCAAGATCCATATCTTCGTTCACGTTCTCTGGAGGGGCCTCTTCCAAGGCTGCATTGTTAGGAGTATTTTGTGTCGCTTGCCAGCTGGGGGGGATTTCTTCCTCCACTATGCAGCCGCTTATGTCACCGCCGGTGTTACCACCTTGAATCTGAGAGTCACCCTAAAAATGAGTGACAATTCTAGTCTTGGGTGGGGTGGCATGGGGATGAAAGTCAAGCAGAGGAGTTTCCTCCTTAATTGGGCAGTTGCCAGAATCATACATGGGAATGGAGGGGGGTGATGGGGGATGATGAGGTAAATCCGGCCAGTTCTGCCTAAAGCTAAGAAAGCTGGTGGTTATTAGAGCTAGTTGCGAGGGGGGAAGCCTATTGCGCCTGGTTAGGGAATTGTAGTAAAGCGATCCTATTTTGGACTTTCCTCGCTCCCTTGGCATGGTAAAGGAGTCCTGGAACAAAGGCATCGACGTTGAGGGGGAGACATTGTGCAGAGTGACCAATGAAGGGGTGGAGGCAGTGGACTAGAGGTGAAAGAACATACAAGAACTAAGTGACACAAGAGTCAGTAGAGAAATGTGAATGGTGGAGTGCACCAAGGCTCTTACCTTCATATTATCCTGCATAATGATGGAGAGGATCGCCATGAAGACGGAGGTGACAGCGTCCCGAAGGCTGGTATCCAATTCTTTACACCAGACCTGGTTCGCGTGGGGGGCATTAAGCCTTCTGGAGCTCTCCAACGCACTACCATTAATCTTGAGTGAGTGTGGGTCATTCAAACTAAATGAGAGGGGTGCTGGCAACAGGGGTTAATAACTCCCCTTACTACCGGATGTCACGTATCTAGAGGCCACCTATCACCCTATTCAGGATTTAAATCCAAATTTATTAAATATTAAAAAAATCAAATATTAAAATACAATTTTAATTATTTAATTCTATATTATGTATTAATTCCTTTATATTAAATAATAAATTCAGATTTCAAATCAATGTATACTTATTTAATTTTGTCTATATATTGTAATTATTTATTTATTTCTTTTTATTACTTAATATTATATTATATAGCATCTTTTTATAGTAATTTTATATATATTGTAATTTTTATTTATTTATTTATTTTTATTACTTAATATTATATTATATAACATCTTTCTATACTAAAATTGTAAAACACCTCAGAGTTTTTAATACAATTATATAATCAATTAATTTACCTAATTTAATATAATATTAATACGAATGAATAAATATGCCATATGATCAAATATATTTCGTGCGATTGTTATGTATAAACCGACTTAAATAAAAATAAATAAAAAATGAAAATTTAAACACAAATATAATATTAGATTGAATATCATGTTTGGAGTGTAACGCACGACTCTCCGCGGGGGGCATTTATTAAACAATTGATGCAACTTTTTATTTATTGGTTCATGGGTTATAATCTTCAGGATTAGATATCATATTTTGGGTCCTGCACCCACCTAGAGATATAACTTTTGATGTGGACATGGATAAGATCAAAGTAAAGGTACACATCCCACACACCATCCTATGATACTTACACTTCGTATCCCTAAGGTTATATGTATCTATTTTCTAATAATTGCAATTGCATCAAAGCTGTTTATACTACCTCCTCATATAAAACAAAAACAAAGCTGTTTGTAATGCCTCCCAAGTATTGAACAAAGCAAAATTTATGTAAAAATAAGAAAAATTGAATGTTTAATTGCATCAAAGCTGTTTATACTACCCACTTATATTAAAAACTACTCGTATAAAAAACAAAGCCATTTATACTCATGTAAAAAAAACTACTCATAAAAAATAAAGCCATTTATACTGCCTCCATGTATAAAAAAAGCAAAACTTATGTAAAAATCAAAGAAAAATTGAGTGTAAAAATTCCATGTAAAATAGTAGGAATGATCAACATAGTTAGGGGATAATGAAAGTCGTTTCCCACGTCATGTTAAAATACAAAACCAACATTCAAATCATATTTAATAGAAAATGTTTTCCTTAAAAAACATACTCAAATCATTATTTGGTTTGGAATTTCTTTACAAAACCATATCCAAATCATTATTTAGTAAAAAGAAATGTAAACATCAGGTGGGGTACTCTATGATTCTAGAGGAAAGATATAGTTTATATTCTCTTGGAGCATCGACCATGCCACTAACAACCAAGTGGAGGCTTATGCCCTCTTTCAAGGATTATGTCTAGTTAGATCTCTTGGCATCTAAAACCTCACAATCCTGGGATACTCTAAAAACACTATTAGACATGTGCGGTTGAAGACTCTCCCTAGTAACAATCATCTCAGAGTTATTTCCCAAAGAATTTGATTTCAACTTCACACATTCCATAGAGTGGAAGCCCTTCAAATCCTCAAACACAATAATAAAGAGGTTGATCAGTGACCCAACTTAGTAGTTAATGAAAAAAGTGAGGTGATTTGCATTAACAGGGGTCTCTCCATTCAACATATACCATGAAATATCATAACACAATCAATTGCCACAAAGGGGTTGCTTAACTTGAAGAAATTTGTCTTCGTCCAGGTAATGGCTCGCCATCCAAGTCAGCATATTGAAATTCAGATGAGGCTTCCTCTCGATGTAATATCCATCCTCTATTAAATTTGAACTCTTCTGCTCATGGCTCCAAAAACATTGTTTCTAGTAGACGGGGTTCTACCATGTCTTCCTAATTGAATGTATAACTTTTGCATACTTATATTTGGGGTTTTGACCGAATTTACTCAGTTAAATACTCTGCAACAATTTCTTAATTTGATAGTTTAGCTCTCTAGCCAAAGGGCTCATTTTGTAGCAAGACCGAGCCCCAGGGGGTATGAAGTCAAAAATTTTGGATCATTTTTACTATTCTTGCGTGATTACCCGCAACTTTACTTAATGAAAAATTCCCTTGTTTGTGTTATAAAAAAAAATGACAAAACCACCATATTTAATAAACACATTTCTAAATATTGGCCAAAAGGTCGATGAACAAAGAGATAGACATGGAAAGCAAAGGAAGGGATGGGTCAATTTCATTTTATTTAATTAATATTATTTAAAAAGTTGATGACTATTCAAGTAGTTGTTATCACATGGCAGTTCTAATCTTCAAGTAAGTGTTTCACATGCATCAACTGTGCACATCTCCATTGTGAACCAAAATGCTCCAAGCCAACCTTAAATCATCAAAATAGGACGAAATATTAACTTTCCAATTAATTTTAAACCTTGAACCACATGAAGGTTGCAATAAGACCCTAAACCCATTGATCAATCAAATGTTAGAAAAATATGTTTTTTTTATTATATTAAAAACTAAAATTTCTTGTTCCCTATGTTCAACATTAGATTTGACAAAAAATTTGTAAGCCAACACAAAATTAATATGAAAGTCAAAGAAAAATCGAATGTTATATATTGTCAGAGGCAGTATATATATATATATATATA
>JASDQU010103553.1:375703-388883 GCA_032191745.1 Picea mariana | reverse complement strand
ACTATGGAAGGTCCTCGATGCTTAAATAAAAAAGAGTGAATGGGGCTCTATCTGAATAGTTCATAAGGCACAATACTTGATGAGGTTTTGCAAATGGGGTAGCAAGCTAAGTGGGCTTGATTATAGGGGAAAATCCATAGTTAATGATATGGATTGGATCATTATATTATTTGTCATCTATCTTAGTACTTTCTAGGTGGAAAAATTGGAGGAATCGGATTATAAGGCCATTTCGACGGTTGGTCCAAATTTGGAAATTTGGGTTCAGAAAACCCTTCTGAAATATTTCAGAGCCATTTTGAGGCATCAAATGACACTTGTTTTTTGTCCAAACCTTACTTGGATGAAGATTCTATATTCTACGCACTGATACCTTTCCAACGGTGAAAGAATTGCCTTAATCAGAGTTTGTATGTGAAAGTTATGCCTCCCACAAGTTGACCTACAATATTGATTACCATGGTGCGAGCGGATGTCACGTCAGCCTGTGTTACTTAGACATGTGGGGCTAGCCATGTAGTGTATTTTTTAAGAACATTATAGAAGGTCCAAAACCTTATCACAATTGAAGGTTGAGGAAGTCGAAAACCTACCCCTAGATAGTTATCGGGCTATGTTAAATATTGGGTCACTAGGAGGAGAAGGGGTTCCATTCTATGTTATTGTATTTTGTTCCATAGTAGAGCAGAACAACTCAAAGTGAGAAATTAGAGAGCATAACATAAGGGGTTAATGTTTTGTAGAAGCCTAACAGGCCACAGGTCCGAGGTAACTCCAAAGAGAGTACCTTCTCCTTTGTACTTGCATTATTTCCATACCAGAGAAAAGAGGGCAGATCAACCTCACCTTCTAGATGGGTTTTCTCCCGTAAGGGTTTCCTAGAGAAAATATTTGTGTTATTTTGTGGATGGTGTATGATTGTATTTTATTGTTCTCTATTTTCCGCATTTTATCTATTTCATGCATAAGCAGAAAATCAATAACTAAATATTTTGGAATCTAAAAGAATTTAACCTTCATAGTGTAGATTTTAGTTGTTGGGTTGATGTAGTGGTCTATATTCCTCATCTTTTTTCTTATCAATCCATGTAGGTAAACTTATAAGGCACATACACGGTATGTGCAAAATTGATCTTGAAATTACCTAAAGACTTCTACTAAAAATCAAACAATAAAGTGCCAGACTCACAAATAGAAGTTAATTCTTTTGATCAAAATCACTCATATTTGACTGTCAATTGGTAGGGACTCAGATCACAAGTAAACGCTCCGTGTGCTTACTTGTAAACACACTCTATTTTAGTCAACTAAGCTTTGAGAACATAAAAGAGTACTTCTAAATGTAAGTTAAAAGGCTGACTAGAAAAAATAAACTATTTTATTCAATGCAGTAAAGAAATGTGCCAATAAGAAAAGCAAAAACAATTACAAACTTAGTTTAAACTATGAATATATTTATGTGATAATTGTTGGTATGACACAACAAATGAAAGATCATTCAATTACCTGATTGTCTTTAACATCAATATATGAAACAATTATTAATCATCATACTTAGAGTAAATCTGTTTGTCAATTGTTTAAAAGGAAAATACTTAACCTATAAGAAACTATGACAAAAAACATGAATCTACAAGAAATTACAACAATTTATATAAATCTACAAAAGATGAAGAAAATTAAGAAAAAATAATTCTAAAACAACTATTAAAAAATACAACACATACTAGGGGGGGCTCCTGAGATATGTTGTTTAGACAAACTCAAACCGTGTAAACAATTTAACACGTGGAAAAAACTTAGAACTTCATTGTATTGAACACCATTTCCAATTAGCAGTTACAATATGTCTTGGATGATAATATCAACATTCTTCTTCTCTGATATATCCCCTACCTTTAGTTTTTATACATTCATGAAGAAAATCGAGTGCTTCCACATACACTCTATTTTTCAAACTAATTACAGAAAATGTAGATTATATCTCCTTTTTAGCATATAGAATAATATTTCCACGATCATATGAGTTGGATCCTCAATCTGTTGGCTAGTTGAGCATGATTCCTTGCTCTTGAGTGTTTTTGCAAATCCGATCACAAGACAAAATCTAAGCATTTCATCTTTAGAAAAACAACCAGATCTTCCAAATCATGCATTCTTTGGAAAATACGCTTGTTTTTCATCTAATTAGGCTCATTCCACACAAAAATCATGTCGTGGAATCTTTGGATTCACATTGATCGTTCCATAAATCATGCTTGAAGATCATTGCTCATTTCCACTTGGCATATGGTTGACTGGGTCTTTGACTAAGAGCTGGAGGCTGGAGAATCGAACTGGGTATGAATTGAACATCATAAAACCATGTCAACATGTCTAGGAACAAAGCCCTAGTTCTAAAATTTCACCTAAAGTTGTGTAGATATGTCAACCTTAGAAGTCATTTTCTCTTTGAGTGTAGGAGATTTATGTGTAAACCCTCATTAGTAAAATCAAGCATAATTCTTCTTAATTTATTAAAAATAAAGGAAATAAATATGATCTGGATTTTATGAGTAAAACGAAATGACTACAGAGTATTAACAGGTGCTTAACACAAAATAACAGAGATACAATAAAATTGGTTTCTATTCAATAAGGAAATAAGATGAAACTGTAAAATGCAGTGGAAACAAGCTTGCTGGAATGGTGGCGACTTATCTCTGAGAAGATATGTGACTGTTGCGCTCATTCGAAAGAAGATGATTACAATGAGGCTCTAAAGGCCTTTTTACAATAAACAAGAATGCCAAAAACCCTAGACATCCAAAAACCTAACCCTAGGAGATGAAGCGCCAAAAGTCATGTGGGCCCCGTTTGGGTAAGTTAATACATCAACTTCTCGGGGTCGTAACTTTTGCATACAATCTTCGTTTTAGGCGTATGATAGCCCATTGGAAAGGTATCGTCGAAGAGATTAATTTTGGGGGAAATAGCAAATGAAATTACATATTTCTCCCCATTTTCCCAAAAAAAACGTCATTTAGGGCCTCAAAACGGCTCTGAAAGTGAAAAACTGTTAAAAATAGTAAATTACCAAAGTTGCCAGAAAATTGTTTTAAGCCAGTTGGAAAAGGTGGGTGGCCACTGATATCCACCTGGATCAATCCTCCCTCATTAGGAAGCAATAGTCTCCATTGTGTTGATTTCCCCCATCAGATGAGGAAATTTCTACTAAATTTGGCCTCGGGTGAGCCACTTGCCTTGGTGCAGGAGTTGCCCTACTTTGACGACTCGATAAAGTTGGATCCTTCGCTGTCGAGTGCCCTTGATCTATGTGTCCATAATTTGATCACTGGATGCCTGTTGTATGCAATCGAGGTTGAGCTCTATTGATGTCAATTGTTATGCTACTTCTGAGGTGTCCAATAATGGTGGGAAATAAGGGCAAAGGAGATCCACGTTGAACACTAGGTGAAAGCCAAGGAAAGGAGCAATGTTGAGCTCAAAAGAATTATACCCACGACCTTGGTGATGATGCATGACCCATAACAGAGTGGGTGAAGCTTCTGATGGGGTCCTCTAAGTTGTTATTTCTGCAAGTGCAACCAAACTTTGTCGCCCACCTGAAACTTATGTGGCACCCGATGTTTATCATGGCATTGCTTGTACTTGTCATTGGAATTCTGTAGGATATCCTGAACCTGTTGGTGGATGTGTTGGATTCGCTCAATGAAATGGGTGGCTTTTTCATCTTTATTTGGAGTAGGAGATGAGTCGGTCGAGGTGACCGCAAGGGGAAGTGCAACATTTATGGGACCCAATGGTTGGAATCCCAACCCCACCTAAAAGGGGTTGTGGCTGATTGAGCTATGCAAGGCTTGGTTGTAGCTATGATGGAAATAGGGAAGGCTCTCATCCCATGTGTGAGGGTGTTTTGAATTATACATGCAAAGGATATGCACAATCATTTGATTTACGACCTCGGTTTGGCCATCTATCTGGGGGTGGAAGGTTGTGGATCTGGTGATCTTGGTGTCCAGCAGTGACTAGAGGCTCGACCAGAATGTGCTAAGAAATCGACTATCTTGATCTGAGACAATGGTTTGTGGGATTCCAAAATGTACCCAGACTCATTCAAAGAAGAGCTTGGCAGTGGCCTTTGCTGTGATGTTCTTCTTGCATGCAACCAGAATCGTCATCTTAGAAAAATGATCAACAACCATAAAAACACAGTCATTTCCCCACTTGGTGGGTGGGATGCCCGACATGTAGTCCATTGAGATGGATTCCCATGGCCTATCAGGAGTAGGAAGAGGGTTGTACATGCCCCATTTCTTAGTGGTCAGTTTGGTAATAGCGCAGGCAGTGCAAGACCTGATATACTTGTTGACCTCCTATCGAAGTTTCGGCCAGTAGAAATGTTTCTGTAGCATCGCCACTATCTTTTCGACACTGAAGTGTCCTGCCACCTGAATGTAGTGGGCTTCCCAGTTTAGCTTCACTCACTCGCTTGATGGAACACAGATATGGCCCAAATGACACAACAACTCATCCTGAAGATGGAAATTATCGACAATTGTGTTTACACCCAACATTTGGTAGGTGGTGGCGAAGTCTAGGTCTATTTCATAGAGTTGGGGGCATCCAAAGGTCTCATGGTCGCAAGATTCTAGCACTATGGTGAGTGTCGCGACTAGCGGTCTACTAAGGCAATCAACAACGTGATTGATGCTTCATGTTTTATACTTGATTTGAGGTGGAATTGCTACAAGTATGTGGACCACTTTTGATGGCGGTCATTCTACAATTCCCTTGTTTCTGCATGAACTGCAGTGGCTTATGATCAATGTGGATGACTGTCTCCTTCCCACGAATGTAATGTCTCCACTCGTGGTAGGCTTGCACAATGGAGTACATTTCTTTGTCGTAAGTAGGGTACTTACGGACATCATTTGATAGTGTCTCACTATGATAGGCCACGGGGTGATTGTGCTGAGTGAGAAAGACGCCCACAACATAGTTTGAAGCATTTGTCTCGATCTCAAAGGGTTGTTGCAGGTCTGGTAGTGAAAGTACTGGAGTTGAGCACAAGCATTGCTTCAAATAATTGACCGCTTGTTCTTGGGACCGACCCCACGCAAATTTCACCTTACCACCACCCTTGGTTATTTGGCTGAGGGCCCATGCAATATGGGAGAATCCCAACACGAACCTGCGGTAGAAATTGGCAAGGCCCAAGAAGCTTCGAAGCTCAGTGAGTGTGGTTGGGGATGGCTTGTCACGGATGACTTGGATCTTGGCTAGATCCACATGTACGCCATGTTGATCAACGATGTAGCCCAAGTAATGGACCCTGTCCATGTCGAAGGAGAATTTTTCCAAGTTGGCGTATAACTTGTGTTGTCGCAGGGTGTGTAGCACCTACTGAATATGTTGTAAGTGTTCGGCCCAAGTCTTGTTGTAAATGAGAATGTCATCCATACACACCACTATAAAAGTATTGGTGAATGGTCGTAGGATATCATCCATCATCCTCATGAAAGTGGTTGGAGCATTTGTCAAACCAAAGGGCATGACCAACCATTCAAAAATGCCTTCCTTTGACTTGAAGGTGGTCTTCCATACATCTGTTTGTTCTATAGGGACCTGGTGGTAGCCAGACTTCAGATCAATCTTACTAAAGTATTTCACCCCCGTGAGTCGATCAAGGAGGTCGTTGATTCAGGGAATCAGGTACCGATTTATGACTGCGATTTTATTCAAAGCCTGATAATCAATGCAGAGTCACCAAGTTCCATCTTTCTTCTGTACCAGCACGATTGGGTTCCCGCAAGGTGATGAGCTAGGAAGGATGTGCCCCTTGTGGAGCAGTTCTTAGATTTGTCGCTTGATCTCCTCATTCTCTAACAGAGAGCGACGATAGACTATCCCATTGGGCAGCGTTGCGCTTGGGGTCGAATCGATGGGGTGCTTGACCTAACAGTGCAGAGGTACCTCGGTAGGTTAGGAGAAGATATCTGAGTATTCTTCCACGACCTTATCTACTTGCTTCTGCTGTGTGGAGAGGTTGTCCGCAGAGACCATGTATGTGGCTGTGATCTTTCGCTTATTCTGAGAGCGAATCATGAAGAAGACAAACTTCCCCGTCTAAGAGATGACCTTCCTGCATTGCTTAGCAGAGATCAAGGAAATAACACTATGTGGGACTGCCTCGGGTATCCTGTACAATTTCCTATTCAAAGTAATAATAACACTATGAGGCCTAGACTCATATACAACTTGACATTTCCATAAATAAGGTTGGCCCAAAAGAACATCACAAACTTTGAGAGGAGAAAAATCACACAATACCTCCTCTTTGAAGGGCTTGATGTCGTACGATAATCGACACTATTGGCTGACGCGGATATCGCTTCCTTGGCGGAGCCATCCAATGGTGTAGGGTTGTGGTTGTGGCATTGTTGGCAGGGCCAGCTCCTTGATGAACTCTGCTAATATGAAGTTCTTTTGGCTACCTCTATGAACGATGAAGTGCATCGGGGTGCCTTTTACCCACATCTGTGAATGGAAGAGGCGCTCTCCTTCTTCTGGCTCATTTGGTTCACCAGGCTGGAGCTTGGTGGTAGCAACGGTGGCACTGGGTTCCGTGTCAATGATTTGTCTTCCCCTTTCTAGCTCTGGCTCAGAGTCAGAACCCACATCTGATTCAGAGGATTTCACTTCGGCCGCCAACGACTGCTTTGAGCGGTAGTCAATAGTGTTATGCCAAGGGCTCTTATGGAAGTCGCACCACTTCCCGATATCTTTCTTTGTGTTTCTGGTGTCCTTCTTTGCTTACGGCTTGGACTGGTTGTTATGATACTATCCATATTTTCTTTTTCCTTTGTTTTGTGGGTTGGGGCCGCCCTTTCCTAGATTTTTTTGTGAGGGGTTCCCAAGCCCAAATTGTCGCGTCTTTTGTTTGAGCTTCTGCTTAATTTTGACGACATATCGATAGGCCACGCCTAAGGATGAGATGTCCAGAAATTCCATTTTGGTCTGAATGTATCTATGCAGAGCACCGTGATACTTGAGCACTAGATGTCGCTCTGAATCTTTGATACCCAGATTGGTGCGCAAAGTATGGAAGATATTTGTGAAATCTGGCACTGCTTGGTCTCTTTCTTGCCGCAGTGTGGTCCATTTGGTATACAAGTCGTTATAACTTTCGACAGGGTAGTATTGTTCCTTAATAGCATCCCTGAAAGATTCCCAGGTGGTCATGACTGTAAATAATGAGGTTTCCTCTATTTCCCTTTGCTCACAGAAAGTTTCCCACTAATATTTGACATGAGGAACGACTTTGAGGAGCGCAAAAGTAATATTTTGTCTATTTGAAAAGTTATGGAAAAAAAAATACCCTTCTAGTAGATTCAACCACTTGTCTACATCATCTACGTCTATTTGACCTTCAAATATAGGAATATCAAAGTTTATTTGTACCTTGAAGGGGGAGGCACCTCCGCTCTAAGAAGATGTGTCGCGTGTTGGTAGTCGCTGAAAGATATGCGCGAAACTATCCATCATCTCATTCTTTTGTTGCATGAGGGCTTCCTCAATCAACAGTTTTAAAGGATCTCCCGTCCCATCATATTTATTTTCTCCTGCCATGAGAGGTCGCTTGGGCGTGCGAGAGATTTTTTCCTTGAGAGAAATAAGCTCGAGACCCAACTCTTTGTACTCCGACCTCGTTGGGGACATGCATTAAGACGACAAGGAGAAAACCACTCTGATACCATTGATCCAGATTTTATGAGCAGAACGAAATGACTATAGATTATTAACAGGTTCTTAACATAAAATAACAAAGATACAGTAAAACTAGTTTTCTATTCAATAAGGAAACAAGTTGAAACTGTAAAATGCAGTGGAAACAAGCTTGCTGGAATGGTGGCGGCTTATCTCTGAGAAGAGATGTGACGACTGCGCTCATTCGCAAGAATATGATTACAATGAGGCTCTGAAGGCATTTTTACAATAAACAGGAATGTCAAAAACCCTAGACATCCAAAAACCTAACCCTAGGAGATGAAGCGCCAAAAGTCATGTGGGCCCCAATTGGGTAAGTTAGTACATCAACTTCCCGGGGTCATAACTTTTGCATACGATCTCTGTTTTAGGCATATGATAGCCCGTTCAAAAGGTATCGTCAAGGAGATTCATTTTGGGGGAAATATTAAAGGAAGTTACATATTTCTCCCCATTTTCCCAAAAAAACATCGTTTAGGGCCTCAAAACAGCTCTGGAAGTGAAAAACTACTAAAAATAGTAAATTACCAAAATTGCCAAAAATCTGTTTTGAGCCAGTTGGAAAAGGTGGGTGGCCACCGATATCCACCTAGATCAAAATGATAATAAACCACTTTAACATGTGTAAGGGTATTTTGGTATATTCATGAAGGAATATGGTTAAAAATGGTGGTGAATGGTGGTGAATGGTGAGAGGATGATGCAAAAATGAATGACTTGACTGATGAAAAGATGACAAAATGGAAACCCAACATCTCCCCGACGCCTAAGGATTTTCATGTCCTCATGCAAAAGAACCAATGACCTCATAATTGATCCATTTTATTTGAATTGAATTTTGAAATATTTTGTCACCCAAATTTTGGTAACCATCTTGTTGTAGTAGTTTTGTCTAGTCATTATCTCTCAAACTGCAAATTGGTTTTCTATGAAATTTGGTGAGGTTGTTGGTATCACCCCTATGCTTTTTCTCACCAAAAATAGCAACCAACAAATGCATACATTTCGATAAAAGGGAAAAATGGTTGAAGGTGATGATGGCCAATTTATTGAAAAATCTAAACTAAATTTGTTTGAAATTTGTTGTTTTTATACATCATACCTTGATACATTTATGGTCCAAATTTCACGGTCGACAGGTTCACGGTTTGAGAGATATCAACAAATCAATTTCTTCTTTGTTTATGGAAAAATGGCATTGACTATAACTTTGATCAAAAGCTGAGATAATATGCTTTTAACTATACTTGAAGGTTGAATATACTTGTATATCAATCAAATCAGTCAAATATAAGTACAATAAGTTCAACGTGCTAAGGTACAAAAAACTTATGTTCAACAAGTTGAGTGTTCTTCACTACTACATATGGGGTTTTAATTTAAAAAAAAATTCGACGATAAGGATAAATTCGATCACATTGTCGCGTATTATTCAAATTTTAGTCTTTTTTTTCCTAGGCGCCCCGATAACATCAATCTTCCAATGAACATATATATCCATCGATCGTTCGACAAACCTAGAGGACAATTTGTTGATTTATCAAGGAACATAAAGGATGCCAACTACCCGTTTAGAAATTGGTTTAACAGACACTGACTTCACTTATTTGTTCAACTTTGACATAGTCAACGTTCGTCAGAAGATTGACAAAGGTTAGTGTTTTCGACAATTTTGTTGTAAGTGCAGCGATTATAAAAGTTTTTTATGCTCATTGTTCATAGCATGGTTTATTAGTATTTTTTGTATGTGTGACTTGCCTCAAAACCAATTCTTTATCTGCATAGCTCTAATTTTGTACTTTGAAGGTTACAAATTTTTAGTATTACTTTGTCTCTTTTTTAAATACAGAGATTGGATCTCTAACCCTTAAGCCCTCTTTCATTTCGAGACACAAATTTTTCTCTAGGAAATATATAGGTATGAACATGTCTACTCAATTCTGTTTAATTACAATACAATTTGTCTTGGTGTAGTTCTCTTTTATTGTTTGATTTTATTAATACTTGCTTATAGTGAAGCTTTGGAACATATGTGGTGAAAATGTGTGGTTTTGATTTGTTGATTACTGTTATAAACCTTTAATAAATCTATGATGAAAACTGATATTTGTATTGTAATTAGAATATATAATTCATATATTGATGTACTTATATTGCTTCAGTGGATTTTGTTGTAATTAATATACGAAATCCCAATGCCAACACCTGAAGAGAGTGAAAGGATGGTTGCTAGGTTAAGGGTTGCATGGGAGGCACTGGTCAGTACTGATGGGAAATGTTATTGCCTTTGCTGTGAATGTAGGGTCTTGAAAAGAAGAAGAGTTGTAAGGAAAAAAACTGAAAAACATGGTTTTACAAATGTGCATTGTGAAGGGGGGCATACATTTCATCGCATGGTAAGTTATTAATTATATATGTCTTTGTATTGATTCTATTTATATAAAAAAAATTGTTTAAGTTTTTTTATATACACTAATGGTATTGATTGTTTGTAACTGTAAAGATAAATCCTCCTAGGTGTTTGTCGCCAGATAAATATCTTCCAAGTAGCAGTATAAATATTATAGTACAAGATGTGGAAGACGATATGAATATTGAAGATCACGCCAATCCTATGGAAGAAGATGACACCAATAATATTGTTGAGCCAGATGATGGGACAAATAGATTGATCTAGGACATCTTTGCTCCCATCGATGAGGAAAACGATGATGATATTTATGATGTACCTCTTCTTGAGAAGGCAGAACAACCCCTTTATGAAGGTTCAAGAACAAATATTCTCTTTGTTATAATGTTGTTGGTGAACTTGAAGGTATTGAATGGTTTGTCAAACACTTGTCTCACATAGATCCTAAGGCACGTAATATAATTCGTCACATATTATGTAGCGCACCTTTTCTGGCTACCAAGGTTTAAATGCTATTAAAAGAAGACTATAACACCACTTTGCACATAACTCATACAGGTATTATAAATCCCATGCATTTAAACAAATAAACACATTCTACACAGAGTATTCATATGAGTTACTGCCATAATTAACAATCAATAGAATTTCATACTAATTCATATACACAGCAGAAATCATGATAACATAAGTAGTAGATTCATGCAAAACATGATTAAAACATAATCAGATACTTATCTTTTAACAGTGGTAGAATCCACCAACCAAGTGCAGGTCTTCCACGAACCTCCTAGCCTTAGACCACACTGCTCATCAGCTCAGCAGTGGGTCACCCCCGAGCTGGGACTAAGCTCCACCCCAAGACAAGGAATCCTAGGCTAGGCTGAGGTTACAGGGAAAACAACACACAACCACAAGGAAGGGATTCTCTCCAAGGAACCTCCCACGTTCACTGCCCACAGACCCTCATTCCCCACATGCCTGTTCCACCCTAGGAGTATACACCTTCTCTGTCACCTGGACAGTCCTTCGGCTGCTAATCTCCCGTGCCTTGGGTTACAGGAACAGGCCGGACCGGAAGTCTCCGGGCTCTATGGCAACTACAAGGTTCCTTCCAGGAGTTCTCTCCTTCCTCTACGCACTCTTTCACCTGGAGGGAGTCGCTCACAGGTCCAACAACCTGGTCTTCCAACTTCAACCACCTCTCTCACCTGGAGAGAGTGTTGTACAAACTGGCCAACAAGCCACACAGGATCAAACACTACACATTCACCACAATCCATGGGAATCCAGACACGAACACCCCAGGGCAGCTCTAGACAGGTGCAGCAGTATAACCAGGCTTAGCAGGGACAGGACACTTCCGTTTTCTCAATTTGGCAACACGGGATAGACTCACCCTCTGGATTCTCAGGGATGTGTGACGAGTCGTCCACGTAGGGGTCGAGTCAGACTCCCTGGTTTAGAATAGAGAAGGGGCGTACCAACTTTCCAGAACAAACACAGGCTCTTTCCCAAATCCATGCAGGCTTCTCGTTCAGGGAATATACACACCGGTTTTCTCAGAGCCAGACACGAAATTTTCGAATCATAGGGACGCACGAAGGTTCTCTACAGGAGTCGGGTTGGTAGTACTATCCAAATCTCCGTATGTGTTCAGACAATCGGGTAGAATGGGGGAGGAACCCTTCTCACGGCTCACCCTAGCCATTTTATTCGCATGCGTCAGGGTTGACACTTGTCACCCATGAAACTGCATGCGTTCCACCAGCACACATCTCCCTTGTATGTTCTCCCCTTGCCAGAAACTTAGGATAAAACATAAAATGCACATGTCTTTTGGGATAATATTAAAATATTATTCCCAAGCTTAAGCCCCCTAGGCTCAACCCTTAGCCCCTTTTCCCACCTTCCAGCCCCTAATTCCTTGCCCACTCTATGGATGCTTAGTCCCTCTTCACTCATTCATCGTGGTCGGTCTGCACATGGCGGTGTTTATATTTTATTAATTGTTCTGCGTGATTACATATACAACAACAGGCTCCTGGCCTTCAACACTCAGGCTCCCTGGCCTAACAAACACATAAGCCTCCAACTTATAAAAACTTGGCTCACCAGCCTATAAAACATAATTACAATTCATTTCAGAACATGGTTTACAACAGGGCTCGACCTTGGGGACACTACATATTATACGTAAAGGTCGACTTTATTTTTCTCTATTTTAGTATCAATTAATGTGTAAATTAAGGATGCAATATTTTTTATTACTATTATTTACATTAACTAGTTTTTTTTTTATGAGCTATAGATTGTTAGGTGAATTTTTTTTACCACTCTCAAATAATTTACCTTGCACATACCGAGAGATGTGTTCCATTATGAAAGATATTGGAATGGAATTTCATGCTATTGATGCATGTCTGAATGATCATATTATATGTTATGGACAATACGCATCGGAAACAAAATGCTCGCAATGTCAAATCAATAGATATTGAACCGATCAAGTAACAAAAAAGGTGCCTCACAATGTTCTTCGTTATATTTCGATAATTCCACATTTGCAATGATTGTTTAACTGCAAAATAATTGCACAGTTTATGGATTACCATGCAAGGTACATAAGTGAAGATGGTGTTCTTCAAATGCCTATGGATGGTTTTTCATTTAGGAACATCGAAGAAAGATGACCAATTTAAAAAAAAGAAGCTTGTAATGTTAGGATTTCATTGGCAGTTGATGGTGTCAAACCATTTGGTGAGATAAGGTCTATTTACTCATTGTGGCCTACTTTTGTTATAAACAATAACCTTTCTCCTTGGATGTCAATAAAGACGGAGAACACAATGTTGACAATGATTGTTCGAGGTATTTGTTTACAAAATTGGTTTGAATGTTGTATTTCATTTTTCTTATTCGTTGCATATATATACCTTTCTCCTTGGCTGTCAATAAAGAGGGAGCACACGATGTTGACAATGATTGTTCGAGTTATTT
>JASDQU010103553.1:329559-375626 GCA_032191745.1 Picea mariana | reverse complement strand
TATATATATATATACAAGGTAGTAATTATGTGTACTTTCACCCATTTAGTTAAGTACCAAGTCAAAGATATGAATGTATATATTGATCCTTTTATCGACGAGTTACTAAAGTTATGGGATGACATCACTATGCATGAGATCTCTAGACCAATAGGGCAAATGCAATTTCAATTCCATGGAATACTTACATGGACAATTCATGATGCCCCATGGCTTACACATTTTTGTGGTATGTAACATATTGATGGACTTTATTAGTACATAATTTTATGAAAATATGATGCATGCTTCTTAAATATCAATTCCTCATTTTATATAAATTACTGACATTAATCCATATAATCTTGCAGGTCTTCAAACAAAGGGTAAATGTGCATGTCCGATTTGTGGTCCTAGGATGAAATTGCATCGTTCAAGAAGTCTAGGAAATGATGTATTTGATGAGTATAGGCACTTCCTCCCTAAGAACCGTATGTATTGAACTACAAAAAAACATATTTTCAATTCGAAAGAAGAGACTCAAATAAAACCACAAAGAATGAAACCTCACATATGGAAGTTGGAATATAATAGATTAAACCGCCAAGGTAAGCATTTAGTCTATGTGTCTTCATATATATTAATATTTTATTATTTTAATTTCTATCAAATTATGTTTATTGTATCTAACAATTATTGTTGTAATCCCATTAATTAATTTTCATAAATGTCGTCAACACATTAATGGGTTTCCACGAGGAATGAAAAGTTACCCTGTACAATTCAATAGGTTTCTCTACTATGAGCACCTACAAAGAGCTCATTTATTTGATACAATTCATATCGGGAAGAATGTAACAAAAACATTGTGGAGAATTGTAGATGGAAGGAGTGACAAAGAAAATCTTCTCAAATTTTGTACTAACATTCAGGAAGCCAATTATGCATTGCAAAATGTGATTTATTCAAGTAGCAATGGATTACAACAAAATAGTCTTCCATGGTTTTTTACAGAGCAAGAAAACAATGTTGTAAAAGAGGTCATTCAGAAATCAAATTTCCCATGAGATTTGCTTCAAACATAAAGAATATCTTAACGAAGAAAGCTGAATTTGGTGGGGTGAAAACACATGACTGACATACCTTCATTAAGGTAATTATTTTGGACGTAGATTTCTATATTGGTAAATATATGACTTTTTAGTATTATAATATGGTTTTATTTTCCTAAAAATTAATGATCCCTTTGTTGTTACAGTTTGTTATACCTCTATCTCTACCTGAGAGTTGTGACAACAATATAAAACCAGTTATATATGATCTTGGAAAATACATGAGATAAGTATTAATGATTTATATGCAAAATCGTTGTTTCTCAACTTGTCAACATTTGTTTTACATTCAATGTATATACAACATTGTTGTTGAAACCTATAATATTATTTGTTATATCATGTGTAGGTGGTTGTCATCTAAAAAAATCCATAAAGAAGATATAAAAATTGGAGGAAAGAAATTCCTCTGCTAATGTGTGAAATGCACAAGTATCTACCTCCGACATTTTTCAATGCACAAGAACACAATCTCATACACCAAGTTGAGGAGATTGAAATGTTTGGACCTATACACACAAGGTCAATGTGGATGGTGGAGAGGCACTTTAAGTCATTGAGTGCCTTTGTTAGACAAAGAGAACGTCCTGAGGGATCTATGATAGAGGGATATATGGTATATCAATCCTTTGTGTATATTAGTCAATATCTTCCTAAATTAGAAACAAAAATCATGAAGGTGCCTCAAATCTGGGATCTCAATTCCATTAACAAATTTGAAGGGGAGGTCTTGGTCGGAAAAGGTAGAATGAAGAAAGTGAAAGGTAATTAGATGGTAGAGATCTATAATACTTTGCATCAATATTGATTCTGAGTGGATATTATGTCTATTCGATACCTAGAGCACCGTGATACTTGAGCACCAGATGTCGCTCTGAATCTTTGATACCTAGATTGGTGCGCAAGGTATGGAAGACATTTGTGAAATCTGGCACTACTTGGTCTCTTTCTTGCCTTAGTGTGGTCCATTTGGTATACAAGTCGTTATAACTTTCGACAAGGTAGTATTGTTCCTTAATAACATCCCTAAAGTATTCCCAGGTGGTCGTGACTATAAATAATGAGGTTTCCTCTATTTCCCTTTGCTCATAGAAAGTTTCCCACTAATATTTGACATGGGAAACGACTTTGAGGAGTGCAAAAGTAATATTTTGTCTATTCGAAAAGTTATGGAAAAAAAAATACCCTTCTAGGAGATTCAACCACTTGTCTACAACATCTACGTCTATTTGACCTTCAAATATGGGAATATCGAAGTTTATTTGTACCTTGAAGGGGGAGGTGCCTCCACTCTAAGAAGATGTGTCTCCTGTTGGTAGCCGCCAAAGGATTTGCGCGAAACTATCCATCATCTCATTCTTTTGTTGCGTGAGGGCTTCCTCAATCAACAGTTTTAAAGGATCTCCCGTCTCGTCATATTTATTTTCTCCTGCCATGAGAGGTCTCTTGGGCATGCGAGAGCTTTTGTCCTTGAGAGAAACAAGCTCGAGACCCAACTCTTTGTACTCCGACCTCGTTGGGGACATGCATTAAGACAACAAGGAGCAGACCACTCTGATACCATTGATCCAAATTTTATGAGCAGAATGAAATGACTACAGATTATTAACAAGTGCTTAACACAAAATAACAAAGATACAATAAAACTAGTTTTCTATTCAATAAGGAAACAAGTTGAAACTGTAAAATGCAACGGAAACAAGCTTGCTAGAATGGTGGTGGCTTATCTCTGAAAAGAGATGTGACGACTATGCTCATTCGCAAGAATATGATTACAATGAGGCTCTGAAGGCATTTTTACAATAAACAGGAATGTCAAAAACCCTAGACATCCAAAAACCTAACCTTAGGAGATGAAGCGCCAAAAGTCATGTGGGCCCCATTTGGGTAAGTTAGTACATCAACTTCCCGAGGTTGTAACTTTTGCATACGATCTCTGTTTTAGGCATATGATAGTCCATTCGAAAGGTATCATCAAGGAGATTCATTTTGGGGGAAATATCGAAGGAAGTTACATATTGCTCCTCATTTTCCCAAAAAAACATCGTTTAGGGCCTCAAAATGACTCCAGAAGTGAAAAACTACTAAAAATAGTAAATTACCAAAATTGCCAAAAAGCTGTTTTGAGCCAGTTGGAAAAGGTGGGTGGCCATCGATATCCACCTAGATCAAAACGATAATAAACCACTTTAACATGTGTAAGGGTATTTTGGTATATTCATGAAGGAATATGGTTAAAAATGGTGGTGAATGGTGAGAGGATGATGCAAAAATGAATGACTTGACTGATGAAAAGATGACAAAATGGAAACCCAACATCTCCCCGACACCTAAGGGTTTTCATGTCCTCATGCAAAAGAACCGATGACCTCATAATTGATCCATTTTATTTGAATTGAATTTTGAAATATTTTGTCACCCAAATTTTGGTAACCATCTTGTTGTAGTAGTTTTGTCTAGTAATTATCTTTCAAACTGCAAATTGGTTTTCTATGAAATTTGGTGAGGTTGTTGGTATCACCCCTATGCTTTTTCTCACCAAAAATAGCAACCAACAAATGCATACATTTCGAGAAAAGGGAAAAATGGTTGAAGGTGATGATGGCCAATTTATTGAAAAATCTAAACTAAATTTGTTTGAAATTTGTTGTTTTTATACATCATACCTTGATACATTTATGGTCCAAATTTCATGGCCGATAAGTTCACGGTTTGAGAGATATCAACAAATCAATTTCTGCTTTGTTTATGAAAAAATGGCGTTGACTATAGCTTTGATCAAAAGTTGAGATAATATACTTTTAACTATACTTCATGGTTGAATATACTTGTATATCAATCAAAGCAATCAAATATAAGTACAATAAGTTCAATGTGCTAAGGTACAAAAAATTTATGTTCAACGAGTTGAGTGTTCTTCACTACTACATATGGGGTTTTAATTTGAAAAAAATTTCGACGATAAGGATAAATTCGATCACATTGTCGCGTATTATTCAAATTTTAGCCTTTTTTTCCCAGGCGCCCTGATAACGTCAGTCTTCCGACGAACATTTATATCCATCGATCATTCGACGAACCTAGAGGACAATTTGTCGATTTATCGAGGAACATAAAGGATGCCAACTACCCGTTTGAAAATGGTTTAACAGTCACTGACTTCACTTATTTGTTCAACTTTGACATAGTCAGTGTTCGTCAGAAGATTGATAAAGCTTAGTGTTTTTGACAATTTTGTTGTAAGTGCGGCGATTATAAAAGTTTTTTATGCTCATTGTTCGTAGCATGGTTTATTAGTCTTTTTTCTATGTGTGACTTGCGTCAAATCCATTTCTTTATCTCAATAGCTCCAATTTTGTACTTTGAAGGTTACAAATTTTTAATATTACTTTGTCTCTTTTTTAAACACAGAGATTGGATCTCTAACCCTTAGACAGTCTTTCATTTCGGGACACAAATTTTTCCTTAGGAAATATATAGGTATGAACATGTCTACTCAATTCTGTTTAATTACTATACAATTTGTCTTGGTGTAGTTCTCTTTTATTGTTTGATTTTATTAATACTTGCTTATAGTGAAGCTTTGGAACTTATGTGGTGAAAATGTGTGGTTTTGATTTGTTGATTACTGTTATAATCCTTTAATAAATCTACGATGAAAACTGATATTTGTACTGTAATTAGAATATATAATTCATATATTGATGTACTTATATTGCTTCAGTGGATTTTGTTGTAATTAATATATGAAATCCCAATGCCAACACCTGAAGAGAGTGAAAGGATGGTTGCTAGGTTAAGGGTTTCATGGGAGGCATTGGGCAATACTGATGCGAAATGTTATTGCCTTTGCTATGAATGTAAGGTCTTGAAAAGATAAAGAGTTGTAAGGAAAACATCTGAAAAACATGGTTTTACAAATGTGCATTGTGAAGGGGGGCATACATTTCATTGCATGGTAAGTTATTAATTATATATGTCTTTGTATTGATTCTATTTATATATAAAAAAATTGTTTAAGTTTTTTTATATACACGAATGGTATTGATTGTTTGTAATTGTAAAGATAAATCCTCCTAGGTGTTTGTCGCCGAATAAATATCTTCCAAGTAGTAGTAGAAATATTATAGTACAAGATGTGGAAGACGATAGGAATATTGAAGATCACATCAATCCTATGGAAGAAGATGACAACAATAATATTGTTGAGCCAGATGATGGGACAAATAGATTGATCTAGGACATCTTTGCCCCCATCGACAAGGAAAACGATGATGATATTTATGATGTACCTCTTCTTGAGAAGGCAGAACAACCCCTTTATGAAGGTTCAAGAACACATATTCTCTTTGTTATAATGTTGTTGGTGAACTTGAAGGTATTGAATGGTTTGTCAAACACTTGTCTCACACAGATCCTAAAGCACGTAAAATAATTCGTCACATATTATACGTAAAGGTCGACTTTATTTTTCTCTATTTTTAGTATCAATTAATGTGTAAATTAAGGATGCAATATTTTTTATTACTATTATTTACATTAACTAGTTTTTTTTTTATGAGCTATAGATTGTTAGGTGAATTTTTCTTACCACTCTCAAATAATTTACCTTGCACATACCGAGAGATGTGTTCCATTATGAAAGATATTGGATTGGAATTTCATGCTATTGATGCATGTCTGAATGATCATATTATATGTTATGGACAATACGCATCGGAAGCAAAATGCTCACAATGTCAAATCAATATATATTGAACCAATCAAGTAACAAAAAAGTGCCTCACAATGTTCTTCGTCATATTTCGATAATTCCACATTTGCAATGATTGTTTAATTGCAAAAGAATTGCATAGTTTATGGATTACCTTGCAAGGCACATAAGTGAAGATGGTGTTCTTCGAATGCCTGTGGATGGTTTTTCATTTAGGAACATCGAAGAAAGATGACCAATTTTTAAAAAAGAAGCTTGTAATGTTAGGATTTCATTGGCAGTTGATGGTGTCAAACCATTTGGTGAGATAAGGTCTATTTACTCATTGTAGCCTACTTTTGTTATAAACAATAACCTTTCTCCTTGGATGTCAATAAAGAAGGAGAACACAATGTTGGCAATGATTGTTCTAGGTATTTGTTTACAAAATTGGTTTGAATGTTGTATTTCATTTTTCTTATTCGTTGCATATATATATATATATATATATATATATATATATATATATATATACCTTTCTCCTTGGATGTCAATAAAGAGGGAGCACACAATGTTGACAATGATTTTTCTAGGTATTTGTTGACAAAATTGGTTTGAATGTTGTATTTCATTTTTCTTATTCGTTGCATAACTACTTATATATATACAAGGTAGTAATTATGTATACTTTCACCCAATTAGTTAAGTACCAAGTCAAAGATATGAATGTATATATTGATCCTCTTGTCGACGAGTTACTAAAGTTATGGGATGACATCACTATATATGAGATCTCTAGACCAATAGGGAAAATACAATTTCAATTCCATGGAATACTTACATGGACAATTCATGATGCCCCATGGCTTACACATTTTTGTGGTATGTAACATATTTATGGACTTTATTAGTATATAATTTTATGAAAATATGATGCATGCTTCTTAAATATCAATTCCTCATTTTATATAAATAATACTGACATTAATCCATATAATCTTGCAGGTCTTTAAACAAAGGGTAAATGTGCATGTCCAGTTTGTGTTCCTAGGATGAAATTGCATCATTCAAGAAGTCTAGGAAAGGATGTATTTGATGAGTATAGGCACTTCCTCCCTAAGAACCGTAGGTATTGAACTACAAAAAAACATAATTTCAATTCGAAAGAAGAGACTCAAATAAAACCATGAAGAATGAAACCTCACATATGGAAGTTGGAATATAATATATTAAACTGCCAAGGTGAGCATTTAGTCTATGTATCTGCATATATATTAATGTTTTATTATTTTAATTTCTATCAAATTATGTTTATTGTATCTAACAATTATTGTTGTAATCTCATTAATTAATTTTCATAAATGTCGTCAAGGCATTAATGGGCTACCACGAGGAATGAAAAGTTACCATGTACAATTCAATAGGTTTCTCTACTATGAGCACCTACAAAGAGCTCATTTATTTGATACAATTCATATTGGGAATAATGTAACAAAAACATTGTGGAGAATTGTAGATGGAGTGAGTGACAAAGAAAAACTTCTCAAATTTTGTACTAACATTCAGGAAGCCAATTATGCATTGCAAAATGTGATTTATTCAAATAGCAATGGATTAAACCAAAATAGTCTTCCATGGTTATTTACAGAGCAAGAAAACAATGTTGTAAAAGAGGTCATTCGGAAATCAAATTTCCCATGAGATTTGTTTCAAACATAAAGAATATCTTAACGAAGACAGCTATATTTGGTGGGGTAAAAACACATGACTGGCATACCTTCATTAAGGTAATTATTTTGGACGTAGATTTCTATATTGGTAAATATATGACTTTTTAGTATTATAATATGGTTTTATTTTCCTAAAAATTAATGATCCCTTTGTTGTTACAGTGTGTTATACCTCTATCTCTACCTGACAGTTGTGACAACAATGTAAAACAAGTTATATATGATCTTGGAAAATACATGAGATAAGTATTAATGATTTATATGCAAAATTGTTGTTTCTCAACTTGTCAACATTTGTTTTACATTCAATGTATATACGACATTGTTGTTGAAACCTATGATCTTATTTGTTATATCATGTGTAGATGGTTGTCATCTAAATAAATCCATAAAGAAGATATAAAAATTGGAGGAGAGAAATTCCTCTGCTAATGTGTGAAATGCACAAGTATCTACCTCCGACATTTTTCAATGCACAAGAACACTACCTCATACACCAAGTTGAGGAGATTGAAATGTTTGGACCTATACACACAAGGTCAATGTGGATGGTGGAGAGACACTTTAAGTCATTGAGTGCCTTTGTTAGACAAAGAGAATGTCCCGAGGGATCTATGGTAGAGAGATATATGGTATATCAATCCTTTGTGTATATTAGTCAATATCTTCCTAAATTAGCAACAAAAATCATGAAGGTGCCTCAATTTTGGGATCTCAATTCCATTAACAAATTTGAAGGGGAGGTCTTGGTCAGAAAAGGTAGAATGAAGAAAGTGAAAGGTAATTAGATGGTAGAGATCTATAATACTTTGCATCAATATTGATTTATTTCTATATTGTACTTATTTAATTTTTATTTAGCTTCCATGATCAATTATTATTTAATATTTACTCTAATTACTAATTTTTATTCTTTTTTCATACAGTTGGTTGAGAGTGGGATGCAATACATTTATACATCACAAACAATATTGATGGGAAGAAAGTGTGGATACATCGATCTAATATACAATATAATGGTAGGTTATCACAAGAAGGGGTGGCTACTTTCTTAAAGAATCTCATCGTAATGAAGATACCAATCTTACTCAGAGGGAAATTGATTTAGCATATGGTTTAAAAGATAAACATGCAAGCATATTATTCACCCACATCATGTTTAAGTTATTTTCCATTCTATTAATCTAGTTCATGGTGTGTTTCTTTTATAAAGTTTTATTAAGTCTAAATATCATGTTTATTCATTGACAAATATGCATTTTTTTTTATGTTTGGGGCATATTGCAGTTGAAACACCACAAGGCTATGTGGTGCTATGGTCATAAATTTCACATCAAAAAGTTTGATGATAAGAATAAAACCTTTAATTCTGGGATAATTGCAGTCTTTCAGGTCACTAATGTTTCCTCTAGAAGTGACATGCATCCAACAATATATGAAAATAGATACTATGGGCATTTGAATGATATAATCGAGTGTGACTTTAATTCCTTCAAGTTAGTTATGTTCGAGGTCAAATGGTACAGGTTATAGATGAATGAACATGATCCTGAAAGAACTGTTATTGAGCATTCCAATGAATTTACCATGGTTAATACAAGGACGTTTGAGATGGGTACAAAAACATATGATCTTACAAGCCAATGCGAGAAAGTATTCAGAGGTTCTAGGTAAAGTAGGTTGGTCGTACGTTGTTAGATATGATCCAAGAGGAAGGCATGTAAGGTATAATGTACTGGAAGAAGATGATATTGAAGAATAAGAAGATGCAAAGGAGCATGAGGTAGATGTACCGTCAGATGAAGAAGTCGAAGAAGTTGAGCCAGATATAGATGACAATGTTCTCGACGATCATATTGATGATGATATTATTGAAAATAAACTTTATGATGATGATGTTGATATGGTCAATCCTTTCAATGTCGATTTTGAACCAAATGATTCTGATGTATACTTGGATGAAGACTTAGATGAACAAAGATATTGGAGAAATGATGAAATGTAGGAGTTATGTGATCGTTATTCTTTTCACCGTCATCATCATCATCATCATCATCATCGTGGTCATGGTCATCATCATCATCATATTCATTGTCATGGTCATAGTCATCATCATCGTCATGGTAATTGTCATGGTCATCATCATCATCGTCATCATTGTCATCGCCATTGTCATCGTCGTCGTCCGTCGTCGTCATCGAAATCGTCATCCTCCTCCTCCTCATCATCATTGTCATTATTAGCGTCATGGTCATCATCATCGTCGTCATCATCGTCATCATCAACATCGTCATCGTCATCATCATTATCATCATCGTCATCAACATCGTCGTCGTCGTCATCATCATCGTCATCGTCTTCTTCACGATCATCATCATCATCATCATCATCATGGTCATCATCATCATCGTCGTCGTCGTCATCATCATCGTCATCGTCATCTTCACGATCATCATCATCATTGTCATGGTCATCATCATCATCGTCATCATTATTGTCATCATCATCATTGTCATTGTCATATTCATGGTCATCGTCATCATAGTCATTGTCATCATCATCCTCGTCATCGCCATCATCATCATCTTCTTTGTTATCATCATCATCATCGTCGTCGTCGTCGTCATCATCATCATCGTCGTCGTCGTCGTCATCATCATGGTCATCATCATCGTCGTCATCGCGATTGTTGTCATTGTCATCATCGTCGTCATTGTTATCATCATAGTAATTGTGATTGTTATGGTCATAATCATCATCGTCATCGTTATCATCATCATCATCATTGTCGTCGTCATCATCATCATCATCATCATTGTCATCGACATGATCATGATCATCGTCATCGTCATCGTCATCATCATCGTCATCATTTTGAAGGTCATCATTGTCATTTTCATCATCATCATCATCATTGTCATCATCATGGTCATCATCACCATCATCATCATCGTTGTCTTCATCATCATCGTTGTCATCGTCATCGTCATTTTCATCATCATCGTCGTCATCGTTGTCATGATCACCATATTCGTCATCATCATGGTCATCATCATCGTTGTCATTATGATTTTCATATTCATCATCATCATCGTCGTCGTCGTCGTCATTGTCATCATTGGCATTGTCATCGTCGTCGTCATTTCCATTGTCACGATCATCATCGTATGGTCATCATCGTCATTTTCATGATCATTGTCATCTTCATCATCGTCATCACCATCACAATCAACAATATTGTCCACTCATATCGTCCACGCATTCCTTGTATGTTTCAACCCTAACACCTTAAGGTAGGTTCCAACATAGCTAGGGTAAGGGAGGCATCATCCCCGGTGAGGGTGCTAGGTCTATTTGTTATGCATATTTCATTATTGTGGATCTAGTGTTTATTGGTTATATCTAGTGTGCAAGTCATTTTGGACATGGATCACTATTAGAGGACTATCACAAATCTACACTTTACTGGTATGGTCCATTGAAGAGGGCATTTAGTACATTGGTAAGTTCTAAGTGTGTTGTGCGGTTAATGTAAACACAACATTTTGCTTGAGAAACTCATGTCTTGCCTCCTTGAATGTTTCCTTTTCTTTCTTTGCGTCAAATTTCTTCTGTGGTTTAATGTTCTTCTTAATCCATTGGTATTGCATTGGATCTTGTTTTACTACGTCAGTTCCTGTCTTGGCTCCTCCTCGAGTGACTATATTGATGTTTCTCCCATAATCCTTGGCTTCTGTAGAGATCCACTAAACATTCTAGTTGTTTTGGTTCCTTTTTTCTTGGATCTTCTCCAAGAGTGTCAAACAATCTTCTGTGTCATGATCTGTTGCGCGACAATACATACATGTCGCTAGTGGGAGTGGGAACTCCCTTGCATAATGTACTAGTTGTTGGAAGTTGTGCTACACTACTGGTCATGTTCCTTGTCCAAATCCTCCTCTACTGCATCCTCCACCTCTATATCCACCTCTATCTCCTCGTGGCGCGTTGTACTGAGGTACTTGGTTGTACTGCATTGGGTTAAACTGTGGCTGCGCATTATTATACTGTTGTTGCGCAGTTTTGTAATGATGTTGCACATTATTTTATTGTGGTGGTAACTGGTTGAAATGAGGTGTAGGTTGTCCTATCATCATTTCTATTTGCACCCTATAAGTATCTGAAGTTCTTTCTCTCATCAACTCCATCATCCTACAATCCTTATCATCATGATACACTGATTTGAAAAAATTGCAATATGAACTTCTGGGTACTGTCTTATACTTCTGCATCATTGGACAATAATATGGATCATGTCCATGTGTCTTACAAATATCGCACCATGGTCCTGTTGGTAATGTGTTTGGCACCCTTGTTGCCATAAATTGAGTGAAAGTTGGGCATTCATTCTTATGGTGTTCTTATGTCCTGCATAAAGTACACCAAATAAATTCTCTTAGTCTTTACCCTTATTATGATTAAGTTGAAATGTTAAATTCTTCAAATCCTCCTTCAACTCCTCTATTGTTGAATCTATCTGCTGATACTGGCTCTCTTCTAGTTGTAAGGCTGCCTGTAGAGCCTCTGCCCGAGTTTGGAACTTCTGTTGTCTTAATAAGTATTTCAAGTATGGTAACAATGAGTTCACAAATAGATGCATATGTTGCATGCCAGTCATTGCATATTTCAACTTACCTTTTAGACGCTTATACCTCTGATCCATCTCCCAAACATACTCACCTAGTTTTTGCCTAATTTAAATCATTTCATTCCTATACTGATCCTCTAAGCTGGGCTTATGAAATTCATTTATCAGTAGTTTTTCCACGTCTGTAATAGTCCTTGTTACTCCCGATGGACTATTTACATATAAGCTCATATATCAGTCTAGTGCGAAGTCTCTTAGCATGATATCTAACTGCGTGAGTTTTGTATCCTCATCTATGATCTTCTTTTCTTCCCAGATCTTCTCACAGATGAATAAGTGCTTTTCAGGGTCCTCTGATGCCTCTCCCCGAAATTTTGGTAACTTGATCGTGGGATCATGTCCTGCCATTTTGAATTGTGTTGAACTACTACCTCTGCGCGGTGTATATTTTTTATTGTTACATCCTGAAATGGCTCCTCCAATTGTTGTTCCTTTCTTGGATGCATTTCCTGTTGTCTTTCTTCCACTAAAATTCGGTTGTCTAAACGTTGGTGTTCTTTCTGGTGTGTTAGTCGTACATGGGGTTGTAGGTTCCACACTGACAGTGATCTGGATTGGAGTTTTGTCTTCTATTCCTAATTTTGGACCTCATGTTTTCCTTTCATATGTTGCACGCATGATTTCATCATTGTGCTCCACAACCCAAAGATCATCTACCTCTTCTTCATCGCTTTCCAAACCCTCTCTATCAGCTATGGCTCTCTTCTTGTTATTCATCTTATATTGGTAGGGTACTCCACTGCGTGTCTTTATAGCCTTTGTCATTATCTGCTTTATCTAATCTTCTTCCATCATGATTGGGTCCATGGCCTCCTTCGTCTTTCCCTTATCCATCTCTTCCTTCATTTCTCAACCTCATGTTAGTGCTTTCCCCCTTCCCCCACGCACACATGTAAGTTTAGCTATCTGATTCCATGGTCATCACACCGTTGTTATACAATAAAATATTGACTGAAGTATGCAACGATCTAATGTACCTACCTATGGGTCCTTTTAGAAAATCATGTTTTGTTGTGGTTTAAGACTTCATTGTATCTACTGCGAATTTGGTGATAAATCCTGCAACAATACTGTCTAACCAGAAATCTATTGTGCGTGCAAATTTGTTATCAACTCGTTGTAACTGCATGATATCCATAAGATTCCACTCCAGTTGTATAAACTGATTTGTAGGGTGGTTGTATTTTAACCTCAATAACCACTCCTGCAACAAATGCGAGAAATCACAGAAAAATACCTCATGCAGGTCGCTAAACATGTATTTGTTGAGATATTTGCTCAATGTAAGTTTAGGTTTTTGGTTGTCCTTCTGCGCAAAATCGAGTTCTTTCATTTTCAATCATCTTTCGATCTCCACCTTTGTTGGATTCTATGGCCTGAACATTCCCTTCTATACCTTTATTCTCCATGAGTTTCTTCCACGGATCCCGTCACTCAATATTATGTAGTTCCATCTCGCAACGAAACCATTTGTTGGTTGGATCTTTGATTTTTCTTACTTCTTCTTAGGTTGATCCAGGTTCAAATCTAGACATGTTTCCAAAAAAACCCTCTAAAACTGTCGACCCTCCTAGTAAACGAGAAGGAAATGTTGCGCACAGAGTTCACAATGTCGTCTCACCTGAGATAGCTCTATGGGTGACTACAATGCTCAAGTGCTTGCAGTCTAGGAATGAGTGGGGATCTGGGAGTGTATTCTATTATTCTTTATGCATTAAACTTGCTATTCATTCGAGTATTTATAAGACTCATTCATATTTAGCTCCATGCATTCATATTAATACATCCAGTTAAATCATTCATTCATATGCTAAAAATTAACATAAAGTAAGCATTCAATAAAACATCACATATAACACAGGTTTTACCGTGGCTCACCCCCTCCTGGGCTACATCCACAAAGATTTGGCTTCTCCACTCTTTTATTTATTCAGCTGCAAAATCTGGCATTGCGTGCATTATAACTTCAATCATACAATCATGACGAAGTTAAGGAACCTCTGTGAGGTGGACTAGATCACACCAGGATTTTCATCTTGTGACCTAACCCTAAAAATATAGCTTACTTGACTCTTCTACAACCTTATTACAATCATAACCATCGTCATCAACTCATCAATAACAACACAACTCCTAACCTAGACCTCCTAGGTCCTTATTTATACTATTTTTCAAACTTATATATGTTATAATCTTTATAAAAAACCCTATCCCTATCATGGTTAGGCTTGTCTTCCTCCTCGCCACATGATTTTTCCTCTTTAATGTTTCTTTTCCTAACCCCCCACCAAAAGACGACATTTCCCAACCCCCCCCCAAAAGTTGTACTCCTTGGAAAAAGCTTTCCGACGAGGTATCAAACGCCCCAAACGAAGATTGTATGAAAAAATTACGCCCTCGGGAAGTTGACGTATCAACTACCCCCATCAAGGCCCACATACCTTTTGGCGTTTTATCTCTCGAGGTTGGGGTTTTGGATGTTTAAGGTTTTCTTATTTATGTTTTATGTTGAAAAGGCCTTTAGAACCTCATTGGAATCAACTTCTTGCGAATGAGCGTAGCCGATGCATCTCTCTTCATAGATAAACTACCACCATTCTAGATAGCTTGTGTGATTTTCATTTTACACTCTTCTGTATTCCATATATTCATTAATAGAATCATAGTTTTACTATATTACTATGTTCCTTGCCATATTTTTGTGTATCTCCTTGTTATATCGTTGTTATATTTCTTCCTTCACGTTGTTCTCAAAATAATCTAGATCATGCCCGCACTATATCTATGTTTCTCTTATTTGTTTCGTTGTTGTTATCTTAGCTTCTCATGTTCGTGGATGTATTCTTATATATGACTAAGTGTTAAGAAGTTGACAATTGTCTAAGTATACAATATTTTCACTAGAGTAGGAGTGTGATTTGTTGATAACCTAGAACAAAGTATAGGTATGCTCAAGATGAAGAGGCGTAGTCCAGAATAAGTATCCTTGGTGTTTCCCAGTATCCAAGTGAGAAACGTCATGGTGTCGCACACCCTCGAGAGGTGCACGATCGCAAGGGACACAACGAGGAATTTTTAAATCCACAATTTTCATGATTTTGCTCAATTTTCTCCAGAGAGTTTAACTCTATAAACACAAACTGCACCAATTGTGTTGTTGTACACTATAAGAAGAATCTAATTTTAAGAAATCAAACCATCATTCCAACAATTTTTGGATTCATAACACTTCCTCAATTATTCTCCATGAATTTTTTATCAAACACATAATTTGCAAATCGTAACTTCTTCATATGCAAGTTGGTTCCTGGCCCATACATCCCCAATGTTGTAAGTAGTAGCTTTGATACCATTCTTTCATGTATACAATACCCTTCATCCTTAGTTGAGGATACATGGCAGTTCTTAAAACTGTCCATTTCCATCAATTTCTTTCTCTGATACCACTCTTTAACATACCCAACCACCCCTGTAACATTGTTGAGGTGGTAGGATACTCCAAATTCCTTCAACTAACTTAAAATCATACTTTTATACCACTTTGTATTGTAGCCATCATCCATACTACACATAATTCACTTTGATTTTAGCTGTAATACCACTTGGGGTACATAACCAATTTTAATTATGTCAAAATCCACATTTTATAGATTTTACACCATAATGTAGTGGAACTAGGGGAATAATATGAGGTACCTAGGGAGTTACCCAAGGGGAATAACAATAGATATGTATTGTTATGTATGGATACCACTTTTAGTAATTAAGGCTTAGTGTGAACACAATACATGTAAGAGGGCTTACTAGAAGGTTCCTCCTCTTGAATGTTCTTAGGTGGTAGGTAATATTATAAAAATGGGTTTAAATAATGTAATGAGCATGATTGAAGAAATATTTTATTTAGAGCATAGCTCATTAACAAGTTTCTCCCTTGAAGAGGCAAGTGAGCATGAGTGGATCCCTTCCTTAAAATGATTAGTTGTACAATGTTTCCCTACCTTAGGGTTTCATATTAATAAACTAGGATTTCTATATTTTCTTTGGATCTTCTGTGGTGATTGTATTGTCATATATTTGGTACTTAACAAATGGTATCAGAGCACTTCCTTTGACTGAGAAAAGGGGTAATTTTTTTTCTAATTTGTAAGATTTCAAAAGAAGACCAATTTTAATTATGTCAAAATCCACATTTTATAGATTTTACACCATAATGTAGTGGAACTAGGGGAATAATATGAGGTACCTAGGGAGTTACCCAAGGGGAATAACAATAGATATGTATTGTTATGTATGGATACCACTTTTAGTAATTAAGGCTTAGTGTGAACACAATACATGTAAGAGGGCTTACTAGAAGGTTCCTCCTCTTGAATGTTCTTAGGTGGTAGGTAATATTATAAAAATGGGTTTAAATAATGTAATGAGCATGATTGAAGAAATATTTTATTTAGAGCATAGCTCATTAACAAGTTTCTCCCTTGAAGAGGCAAGTGAGCATGAGTGGATCCCTTCCTTAAAATGATTAGTTGTACAATGTTTCCCTACCTTAGGGTTTCATATTAATAAACTAGGATTTCTATATTTTCTTTGGATCTTCTGTGGTGATTGTATTGTCATATATTTGGTACTTAACAAATGGTATCAGAGCACTTCCTTTGACTGAGAAAAGGGGTAATTTTTTTCTAATTTGTAAGATTTCAAAAGAAGAATCAAAAAGAGGGTTGTGACAATCAGATAAATTCCTAAAGATTTCTATCTCGAATTTGAAGAAAATGGTTGTTTATATAAATTCATCTTGGAAAAAAAAATAATTTAAAAAAAATCATCTAAATCGGAGTTCAAGAGGTCAAGATATTGTTAATTTAAAATCAACAATTCTTAGGGTTTTTCCATGGACGAACGCACAATTTGTTGGTTTCTATAACAATTGGTGCATAATTTGTCCAAACCAATTGTATATCTGAGTTCCTCTCACCAAATCACCAATGTAGATCTTTGGAGCACCATTTTCAACTAGCTATTGAGTCTCGATATCTTCAACAGGGAGTTCACATGAGCACTTAGACATGGGACTCGGGTTTACAGTGGAACTTGGACTACTTAAACATGGTGGCTATCACTTCTACATGAGACCCTATTTTTTCAAACTACTTCAACATTATGGTCCACACTTATCCATGGGACCTTGATATATGGTTGTACTTCCTCATAACAAATGTTGAGAACAATGCTTTACTAAGGGGGAATAATATGGGGTACCTAGGGAGGTACCCAAGAGGAATAATAGTAGATATGTATTGTTATATATGGATTCCAATTTTAGTAAATAATGCCTAGTATGAACACAATAAATGTAAGAGGAATTATTAGAAGATTCCTCATATAGAATGTTCTTAGGTGGTAGGTAGTATTATATAAATGGGTGTAAACAATGTAATGAGCATGATTGAAGAAGTATTGTATTTGGATCATAGCTCATTCAGAGGTTTCCCCCTTGAAGAGACAAGTGAACAGGAGTGGACCCCTGATCCGGATTATTTTCGGCATGAAATGAGATCGGAGATATAATAAAGAAATGCACAGAGATATCATAGTTATTCAATAATATAACATAAATGTATCAGAGATGCAACCATAAACACAGATATACAATAATACACGATTTCTATTAATGAAAGAAATGTACAGAGACTGTAAAAATACAAAGTGAAAGACTCGCTAGAATGGTGGCAGCTTATCTCTGAGAAGAGATGTGACGGCTACTCGCATTCGCAAGAAGATGATTACAATGAGGCTCCGAAGGCCTTTTTACAATAAGCAGGAATGCCAAAAACCTAACCCTAGGAGATGAAGCGCCAAAATTCATGTGGGCCCTGTTTGGGTAAGTGAGTACATCAACTTCCCAGGACTGTAACTTTTGCATACAATCTCTGTTTTAGGCGTGTGATAGCTCGTTGGAAAGGTATCGTCGAGGAGATTCATTTTAGGGGCTCAATTATGCCTTCAATTATCATTGAGAACATAGATCTTGAAAAACCTTCATTTGGGCCCTCAAAATGGCCCCAGAAGTTAAAACCTATTAAAAATAGTAAATTGCCAAAATTGCTAGAAAACCATTTTGAGCCATTTGGAAAAGGTGGGTGGCCAACGATATCCACCTGGATCAACCCCTTCCTTAAAATGATTGGTTGTACAGTGTTTCCCTACATTAATAGTTTCATCTTAATAAACTAATATTCCTATATTTTCTTTGGATCTTGTGTGGTGATTCTATTTTCAAATATTTGGTGCTTAAAAAGTATTAAGTGCCTCAATAAATCTGAAAGTATATCATACGAGACCCTTAACTTCATAAATAAACCAAGCATTCACATAAAATAATCAACACAAGAATGAGATAAAACCCTTGAGGTAGGGTAACACCATATATTAATCCTTATGGAAGAAAAACTCTCCTAAAGAAATACTTTCTTGCTCATCAATTACAATATTCTTCAATATGCTCCAATACATTGCTTACACCTCTTTATATAGTACTCTCTATCTCCTAGGAACATTCTAGAGAAGGAATATTCTAGTGTTACGAGGGAAAAACTCTCTATGGCCAAGGGTAAACCACAACAGACAGGTATGACTGCAGAAATCAACTCAATTCCATCATATGTTATATAAACAAATGTGCAAGATAAGATAGAGGCCTACCTCGATCCAACATTCGTTGATGTTCCACCATTGAGTACTTCGACCCAAAGCTTTATACATGCGAAAAGCTCTTAACAACAAGTAGAACAAGTATATAGTGATAATATAAAATGGATTATCACATCAGATAACATAATCCATTAATAAACATTACAAACATGCCCATGAATAATAATCAAATATTTGCACGATATCAATAGGATGGGAAGGGAGTATTTCTATTAATAATTGATCCGCAGAAGTGACAACATTACAGACTTCCGTGTCGGCACGGTTCGAAACCAAGAAACCAAGTTCCTTCCACCTGGGCCTCCACCAGTTCACTCCTCCACCAAAGGAAAGCTCAAATGAGAGAGATAATGAGATTCTCTCAATAATAAGGAAAGATCTTGGGGGTTGAACACTGTGTTCAGACTTGAGGGACAAAGGGATGCAGACTCAATATGAAGTAATTTCTCCAGAGTAACTTTGCTCTCAAAGTTGAAGGATTTCTCCTCTTTTCCATAGCTCGAAATTGTGCTCTTATAGCCTTCAAAATGCAACTGAAGGGTTGAGTCGGAACGTTTCCAGTATATGGAAGGCCAAGGATCAGAGATCTCTTGTCGTGACATGGAAGCCTGACTCCATTTTGTATTTTCTGGCACAAATCCCGATGTACATGGGCTGTAGTGGAGCAGCCTACGTATACGCTTGTTGCATGGCTGATAGGGCGTGTATATGTGGAAAAATGTTAATTTTTAGCTCTGGATTCATCAAAACGGGATGATAAGCCTACATAGGTAAATGGAAAAAGGCCCTCTATGCAAGATAGAAATGGTGAGGCAAATCTTGCTATAACAAATGCCCCCTAATGTGTGAGGTCAGAGGAGTATCTATGATGGTTGAAATACATTATAAATAACCCAGGAGTGGAGTGGTAGAGGACTAATTGGATGAACTCGATTGCTCATTACATTCTGTTCTGACTTTGCATACATGGCTGCCAAGAATACAATGCAGATCCATGTGGAAAATATACCAATCAAGTGCTCGTGGCCATGAATAGGCAAATACAAATGCGATTATATGCCAAAAGCTGTCATAGTCACAAACAAGGCCCAATGAAACCAGTCTGAAAACCAATTTGAAAATATCTACATACCAAGGAGTACAATTTGATCTCCCATGATCACTAAAGTCGAACATGTGTTGGTCCAATGAAAGTGAAGCAACAACTCAGGAAAGCTGCGACCGCATAGTGATGTCTTCAAGTCTTCTAAACTATCCTCCAAGGTGCAAATCTACATCATGTGAATAAAGGAGTTGAAGTTGAACATGATGAGACATCATTTGATTACCGGTCATTGAGGTATACCGTTAACAAACACAAGACAACCTACCAATAATGAAAGTAGGTATCAACACACCGAGTACATTTCTACAAGTGTGAATAAAGAAATCGGTGTCAAACACTTGAGAAATCCATTGATCAGGTGACATTGGTGTATTCCCATCTGTCAATGGTGAGAGAGCCTTCCACTAATGACTGCAAGCCTCAAGATACTCATAAAAATCTAGGTCACATATCCAGAATAAATGAGCTGAAGTCAATGGAAAGAGACCCGCTAAAAGGAGAGCATTAAGGCATCTCTCATCAATCAGCACGAGGAACAAAGCAAGAGCTTCATGATTTGGTGGAGATCGAACGAAGAACATGTTCACGAACCAATGACCCTGTGTGTCTTTCGCGTGTACCAAGTGTAAGCGGTATACGAAAAAGACCCTCTTAATAGCAGCCAATGATGAAAAATTGATGACAAAGGCAAGGAAACCACCAATAAGGCTAATGGCCTCCAAGACACTGCACGAGTCCCAAGTGTGAATATATGTCTTGCCTTCGAACATAAGGGAAACCATCCAGTCAATGACCAATGATGAAATGCCAATTGTTGGGTTCAAGATGACCTACCAATGATGAAAGTAGGGTCAGGGTGCATGATAAGACTATAGTATCATGTGATTCTGAGACAAACTAAGGGTATGGCCGACATGCAAAGTCAATATTTCTGAGGAGTGGCCGATGCAAGTTGATAGATTTCCTTTGAACAAGAGCATGATACATATGGTAGACTCCAGCAACATAGACTCAATGATGTGATAATTAGATGCAGGAGGCATCAATAACGTTTTCTATAGGGACTGGAAGAGTAAACAGTGGGTAGAGAAAACTCTGTAATGAGATCAGCTTCCTAAGGCCATGCTAAACCCAAAATTATGATGACACAAGGACTCAACAATTTTGTGCTCTGTTAAAAGGCGACACGACTGCTGCCAATTACAATATAGTACTCCCTTCCCGCCCGTCTTTTTTTTTGTTTTTTAATAACAAGTGAATGCTATGATACAAAGGAGGAAACGAGTGTCGCAAGTAAGAAAAAATAGTTCCAATAATGGTACGTACCTATGCTTAATGCAGGGGAATGCATGCGGGACATTGACACTCGGGGTGGTGTTTCCTCCAGGGTATAGGGTGTCAAATTGCGAACGATATAAACAAGACTCTGCTTGGTTGAGGATGCAAAACTACTTAGGAAACAATTTATAACGCAAAGTGAGAACCGGCTAAAGGCTCAATACTGTAAGCAAGGGCATGAGATGCAATCACAACTTAACGCCAAAAAAAATCATTTTTTATGTCTTGTAGTCTACTTGGTGTGAAAAAGGGGTAAAATTGTGCCCAATAGACGTCTTTTCAAATCCAATTTACGAGTGTGAAAAAGACAAGTTCACTCGGCTATCTTTTCTATTTTTGATAATGAGTCAGAAAAGAGCTTAACTAAGACTCATGACCTTTCAAATTCAATTTAACGAGTGTGAAAGGGACAAATCACTCGGCAATCTTTTCAATTTTTATATGAGTCGAAAAAGAGCTTAACTAAGACTCGTTTTGCGGGAATCCTAATCAACATGTAAAGGGGGAGGCCAAGGCTCCTGTCTCGGTCTTCTGCCGAAAGTCAGTATCTCACGGATAGCCGAGAAAATCTTGGGAAAACCCAAAGCTCTCCAAGTCGAGGATGAGAAGGTGCTAATAGAGGATATAGTCTCCATGATAGTTTGAATAATGTCTCTTAATGGAAAATACATAGGTGGGGGTATAGGATGTCCCACTAGGTCGTCCCAATCAAAGGGAACCTTGTTAGGATTTGGAGGGAGAACATCCAGGGAAAGAATAAATATCTCTCATTCAGAAGGAGTGGGACGAGGAATGCTGATGAAATGACTAAGATGCACATTACTCTCTTCAAGGAGAGTAGGGTTGACCAAAGATTGCATTGGTGTGGCCACTTCTTCAATTATAGGTTGAAGAGGATGCATAGTAACGAGGGCAAGAGAGGTTTCACCTTCGAAAAAGGAGACAAGGTTGGGAGGGGATCGTGGTGGTGAGATCACCGAGGCGATCAAGGGAGGAGTGATGTGAGGAGAAACCAGGGATGCCTCAGAATCTGAAAGGCTCTTGGGTGAGCCCCATGCTTCTGGTATCTCGGTAGTAACTGGACATAAGCGAGTAAGGTGATTTCCTTCACAAGTCCTGCAAAGAAATTTAGGCTTACATCTGAGACGTCTCAGCTTCTCGATGTGACTAGCAGGGGAAAGAGAGTCGTCTCCTGAATGATGAATAGAGGTTCGAGATGTGAAATGGATATGATTCAGAGTGAAAAGGGTGATGCCCTAAACATAATTGGTAGAGGTTGGGAGCGAGTTGTCGGCATCATTTGTAGAAAAAATCGACCCATCTCCGACATGACTATCAAAGGTTGGTGACGGAGCACCAGTGTGAATGACAGTGACTGGGCTAGCTATAGATTGTGGCATTTGATTCCATGATCCAAGGAAATATTGATTCTGAAACATTGCAAGCCAGGAAGGATCCTGGCGTACACCCTGCCCCTGCCCATAAGGGTGATAGCTCGTGTTAAAATGGTCCGAAGAAGTATGGAAAGGTATCGTCACTGAGGTCTGCAAAGATACTGAGGTAGAATAAGAATTATTTGAGTGAGGATATATGTTTCCCCCTTGCGAGGGGTTCCCATAGAGAGGGTAACCCGAACTGTAAAATTGATTTTCCCCGTATGAAATACCCGGAGGCATCAGAGTGCCCGTCATGGGAAAAATGTTCGAAGGAACTAACATGGTGGATGACTGATGTGTGGGTGGTGCATGATAAATGGGAAAGGAACCCATCTAGGCACTGGCTCCTAGAAGAGCATAGCTACCATGAGATTCAAAAGGAGGTAGGTTCCATCCTCCCATGGGGACATGACTCATATCAAAAGAAGAAGTAGGCATTGGAGCCATGATGCCCCCAGGTCCCATGCTAGGATTCATATATGTGGACCGGGGAGAGGATTGCACGGGTGAAGTCATATCAACAGAAAAATTACCAGCGACCCAAGGTGCAGACTGAGTGTTGTAATTTTTCATATTGTTGTAAAGAGCGGAAGGATCCGTCCCCATGAAATGAGTAGGCATCATGCGGTAGGTAGCAACAAATGAGGGGGCAAAAGAAACTCCACTATCCATGATGGTGGAACCCAAAAAACACTCCTAAGGTCAACTAGTAGTCAAAGAGCATACCAAAAAAAGTTGAATGACCAATACACATGCAAACGGGCTAAAGTGGTTGAGTGGCCTCCCTCGCTAAAGAAGGTATGCCTCGTCCAAGAGGGACTTGAGACTCCCTGCTAAAGTTTGGAGGTAACATAATTAGTTATAGAGGCCCTCATGGGCTTAACAACTAGTCGGTCAGATCCCCCTGGGGAGGTAATCCTCCATAAAGTTTGTGTGATGTCCGACCTCTATCTGACCTAGGATACAAGCAGAATAACCCCTACAAGTAACCTATGAGATACCTAAGTCAAGCAACTAATAAACCATTGTATAACCGATGCACAGACGAGCAGTTGTAAGTCCAGATAACCGTATGGACAGGGTAGCAAAGCCCAAAACCTTGAAAGCACCGCCTCTCACAAAGGTATGGGCACTAGCAAGATCCCCAAATACGAATAAATCCATAGAAATATCTCTGATGCTAGGCGAGTATCCAGGGGTTATCCCTTCAACTAACTTTGCACGACCTCGTGATTAACTCCGGTGTGAGCGAAGCCTCCTAATATTACCAATTATACAATGGATTTCTCAACTCCCTATCTCAAACACATATGTTGATTTAATTGCCTTGGATAAGTTTACTCACAAAATCCTATCCCAAGGCACTAAATCCTAGACTAGTTTGTGCACCCTAAAAAATAAAATCGTGTTTAATCAATTTTAGTTTAAAGCATAAATTTTATTGGCCGTGATTACTCAAAAGGGTATGGAAGTGAAACTCATGATATCATGACTCTACAAGGAGATAAGTATGAATATAATGCAAATTCTATCCTTATCTTTTCAATGAATGATATGCTAATAAAAATAGTGGAATTTTTTATTTCAACTCTGTAATTCAGGAATAAAATGCAATCTTTCACTAAATGTACTAAACTAATGATAAAGGTTCAAAGACAAAATGTTAACCAATGCAAAATGCCTGTATTTTTGTATTTTCAATCTATAAAAGAGAAAATGCATGGACTGAGAAGCAACCTGATATAAAGAATTCTAATAAGCAAAATGACTCAAGTAGAAAATCAAGCAGCCAAGCAAACAACCCAGGGTTCAAGGACAAATCAAAAGTTAAAAACAATGAGAAAGACAACGCCCATAAATTCAACTCCCAATAGGCTTCCTGTCAACCCAAAGAAGCTCAACAGGTACTACAGAGACCCAAGAAGGCTCAACACATATCAAAACTCACCCAACAATCAACAAACCAAGAAAACAAGCCAGGCAAAGTGGTATACACGACTGTTCATGAGAACATAGTGTATATACGCATCTTGCAGAGAGGCAGGGTGCATGTGTACGCGACTGTAAGGCAAAAAACTGCGTACATGCTTTAAAACAAGGCTAGGCAAGAGAAAAAGGCTGGAAACTCAAGCTCATAGTGAACAGACTCTGTCAAGCAGTTATATGACAAGAAACACAAAGGAAAAAGAGCAATGAATGAAGAAAAACACTTCAACCCTTAGAAGGAAGTTCTATCCCCAATGGAGTCGCCAATTCTGTTACGAGGGAAAAACTCTCTATGGCCAAGGGTAAACCACAACAAACATGTATGACTACAAAAATCAACTCAATTCCATCATATGTTATATAAACTAATGTGCAAGATAAGATAGAGGCCTATATCGATCGAACGTTCGTTGATGTTCCACCGTTGAGTACTTCGACCCAAAGCTTTATACCTACAAGAAGCTCTTAACAACAGGTAGAGCAAGTATATAGTGATAATATAAAAGGGATTAGCACATCAGATAACATAATCCATTAATAAACATTACAAACATGCCCATGGATAATATTCAAACATTTGCATGATACCAATAAGACAAGAAAGGAGTATTTCTATTAATAATTGATCAACATAAGTGACAACATTACAGACTTCCGTGTCGGCACGGTTCGAAATCAAGAAACCAAGTTCCTTCCACCTAGGCCTCCACCACTTCGCTCTTCCACCAAAGGAAAGCTCAAATGAGAGAGATAATGAGATTCTCTCAACAATAAGGAAAGAGATTAGGGGCTGAACACTGTGTTCCGACTTGAGGGACAAAGGGATGCAGACTCAATATGAAGTAATTTCTCTAGAGTAACTTTGCTCTCAAATTTGAATGCTTTCTCCTCTTTTCCATAGCTCGAAATTGTGCTCTTATAGCCTTTAAAATGCAACTGAAGGGTTGATTCAGAACATTTCCAGTATATAGAAGGCCAAGGATTAGAGATCTCTTGTCGTGACATGGAAACCCGACTCCATTTTGTATTTTCTGGCACAAATCCCAATGTACACGAGTTGTAGTGGAGTAGCTTGCGTATACGCTTGTTGCATAGATGATAGGGCACGTATATGTGGAAAAATGTTAATTTTTAGCTCTGGATTCATCAAAAAGGGATGATAAGCCTGCATAGGGAAATGGAAAAAGGCCCTTTGTGCAAAATAACAATGGTGAAACAAATCTTGCTATAACATCTAGTAGGTGGAATCTTCTAGTAATCATTCTCACCTTTATTGTGTTCACACTATTACATGGATCTTATTTACTAGGATTGACCTTCATACATAACAATACATAACTACTTAACTATTAGTATTCCCTTTGGGTACCTCCTTAGGTACCCCATATTACCTCCCTAGGTATACTTGAATTCCATACCCCTTTGCATGTTTCATTCTTGAAACCTGGGAAGAAACCATACAATATGATTTCCTAAACAATGTAGCCAATTGGTAACAAGTACTAACATCCATCCATCTTAATGAAATATGAACATGATGTCCAACTGTTTCCTTGTGACCTTGATCTTGCTTCTTGTCACTCCTTTGGTGCCATGGGGTTGTTTCTCTTCTATGATATCGTCCTACAGTGTTGGTAGTCTTCCATGTACTTCTGTATTGGTGTCTTATTTGGTTCCATGTTGGTCCATAATAAGTTTGTGCATGCCCCCGGCTTGATCACTGTTGTTTTTCTTTGTGGTGTGGACGACAATATACATTAACCTTAACTCTTGGTTCTACTTGCTTGGACTTTTCAACATGTGGTGCATTGGCTTCTTCTTCCTATTTATGCTCTTCCTCTTGATTTTCTTCAAATGATTTTGTAGGCTCTTCTTCTTATTCAACCCTGAACTCATCATCTGATTTGTCACGAGGTGCTACAATTTGTTTCCTTGCAAGTACTTCTTCACGGACCACCTTGGGCCCTTCTTTTTTAGTAAGAGAAATATCTTGCAATTTAATTTTATTTTTCTTGTACCACAACTTGAAAATTTTCTTTTGCATATTAATATTAATTGTATGCACTGAATCTATCCAATGATGTCCAATAATAACATCAACATCATTCATATCTTTGGCTTGAAAATCAGAATACAATACATATATATCCCTGGTGAGCATCGAATCTTTAAAAACTTGAATATTATTACCCTCAACTTGTGTTTTTTATATATTCTTTGTTGGAACTTCCAATCTATTAACCAACTGAACATTGATAAAATTTCGCTAGAAACTAAGGTTAATAGAAACAATGACATTTTCTTTATGAATACAACCATGAACGTGTAATATATAGTTTCCACATGAAAATAAACCCTTGGTGTTTTTTTAATCCATACTCTTGGCATGAGACCATTTATCTAAAATAAATTTTCAATTGCTTCATCAGAAAGTGCCATCAACTCAGAAAAACTGAATGATTTCCACCATACGAGAGCATCTTCTGTGAAACCAAAGTGTAGAGAAAATTTCCAGTTCTCTTTCCATGATGAATTGCAATTTTGTATATATTATTCAATACCAGGAACATCATTTTTTCCTGTAAACCACATCTTGCTTGGAAGAAATATTCAACAAAAAACTAGGGCTTATATATATAAAAAATTAACTTACTTTGCAATGGAGCTCCTTGACATTCTTGCAACCATACTTCTCTGATTGGCTATTATGAACACAATTATGAAATGCCAAAGTCAATATGCATCTAATGGCATTGGTTTCACTGAAATATGGGTACTCTAGCAAAATATATATGATCTGCAAATCACGCGGTCGTCCCCGAAAAAACCTTAAAAATTGCTAATTTTAAAATGTTTATAACTTCACTTCCCAAACATCGTTTCAGAGGATGTTTATTTATTTATTTTTAAATTAGGTTTTTTTTCAAGGAAATTAAATATCAAATTGGTTTCTGCAAATTCTACTTCGGGTGTTTTAGAATTTAATCTAAAGTGTGTCACCCCATTTTTTCCCTTGAGAAAATATACAAAAACAAAATAATTTATTTATCCAAAGAAAGTGCTCTGATACTAAATGTTAAGTGTCTCAAAAAATCTGAAAGTATATCATAGGAAAACACTTAACTTCATAAATAAACCAAGCATTAACATAAAGTAATCAACACAAGAATGAGATAAAACCCTTGAGGTAGGGTAGCACCATATATTAATCTTTATGGAAGGATAACACTCCTCAAACAATACTTATTTGTTCATCAATTACATTATACTTCACTATGCTCCAATACATTGCTTGCATATTTTTATATAATACTTTCTATCTCCTAGGAACATTATAGATAATGAATATTCTAGTAGGTGGAACCTTCTAGTAATCCTTCTCACCTTTACCGTGTTCACATTATTACATGGGCCTTATTTACTAGAATTGGCCTCCATACATAACAATACATAACTATCTAACTATTATTATTCCCATTGGGTACCTCCCTAGGTACCCCATATTACCTCCCAAGATATACTACACATAATTCCTCACTATCATGTTATGAATTGATTAATGCATACAAACATGACAATTTCGACTTATGTAAACACAATTAATCAATCAATGGTTATCAACACCATAATTATAGATGCAAGTTTAAACATGAAACATCATTGAATAACTAAACACTAATTCAATTCATAACATCAACAACATTAAATCAACATAATCACAAATAAATCATAACATTTATCTTTCTGGGAATTAACTATCGATTGACTACATACAAGGGACATTCCATCTAACCATAGGATCTCCATTGCACTCAATCTCTCTACAATGAGGCCACCTAGAACTAAGACTATGAGTCCACAAGGGAAAAACCACCTATGACTGACTCTAACTCCCCTTTCCACAACTCAATTTCTTATAATTCACAATCTATAAACTCTTACAACGATTCCAATCCACCAAATCTCTTTCCCAGTAAGCCTCCACAACCTAAGGAGTGGGATACCCTTACTTTCCATGTAGTACCTTAGGTTATCCCAATTCCCTCCAGGGCTCCCTTGTAGACTTACCAACAAATCTCTTTGACAAGGATTCCAAGGATTCTTAGCAGTGATTTTTTTTACTCAATGCCAATAATTTCCCTTGCACTTGGGCATAATTTCCACATAGTTTTCATAACAATATTTCTATAATTTTACTATAGTCACAATATGACAACTTAGCTCCAAGAGAACAACCTCTATATAGAATGGATGGAAATTTCCCTTCAATGACCAAAATCATGGAATATATTTGCATGATTATGATGAACCACATGCCTTCCTAAGAACCCCACATATTTCTCTTTTGGAAACTAGTCCCAATGTTCATAGGACTTAAGGATACATAAAACAAAGTTTAATAAGGCTAAGGTTTAAGGACTTAAAGTCACAATAAAATAATATTATCTTTTTTTTCCCCTATGATCCCCCTAAGTTCGCTTTCTTTCCCCTCTTGTGAAATAATAGACCCCCATTCTTTCAATCTTCTCTATCTACAATGTGTGATGTATTTTTATTATTATCAATTTACCATGTACGTATTACATTGTTTGGATTTTATCCATTTATCATGTACACACATGCATTACTATTCTTGGGATCAAAACTGGGGGTGTTACATGATAGGTCATGTGTGGTGGATCGAGACATTGTTCTTGATCTTGGATTCTTATAAGCTTACTTTAGGGAATAATTCTTATGTTTCCTCCCTCAACCATCTCTACGTCCTATAGACTTATACCTAGTATCCAAAGCGTCATAATGGCACCCCGATCCCCACTCGAGTGGAAGGATTACATTGATGGGCCTTGTGTGGTGGTTTGAGGTGTTGTTCATGGCAAGGATACCCTTATAAGTCGTCATTCATATCCCCAAGATGCTGAAAATATCCCTTTATTTCCTAGGTCTCAATATCTGCACTCCCCCACCCTCCCCTCCCCTTCCCCCTCCTCCAACCATGATTCAGGCCCATAGACCCATATCTAAAGGTCAACAACCTCATAATGTCATATATATCCTCACTTGGAGACCAACGATAACCTTGAGAGGTCATGTGTGCACCATGTGTGGTGGTTTGAGGTGTTTTTGTTGGTCCTCAATGGTTAAAAACTTCGTTTAGGGAATGAGGCCTGGGTTTCATCCCTATACCATGTAAGGAACCTTGAGACCTATACCTACTATTCAAAACCTCATAACATCATTTGATATTCCCACTCAAAAGTGAAGGATATCCCAACTGGGTCATGTGTGGTGGTTTGGGACATCGTTCTGGGCCCTGGGTGATTAGACTCTTCCATTAAGGCCTAGGTTTCCTCTTATGACCATGTCAAGGGCCTCAAGACCCATGTATAGTGATTAAAACCTCCTAATGTCATTGATATCTCTCTCATAGGCCAAAGATACCCTCAAGAGGTCTTGTGTGATGGCTTGAGACATATTTATTTTCACAAGATGTCTAAATGTTTCCTTTAGAACCACAAACCTAGGTTTCGTTCATTGACCATGTTTGGGGCCCTGGGAACCATACCTAGTTCTAAAAACCTCCCATTCCCCCTTGTATCCCTACTCTAAGTCTATGGATCCCTTAGAGAGGTCATGTGTGGTGGTTTGAAGCGTGTTCATCTTTCTTGGATGTTGAAAAGCTTTCTTTAATGTCTAAGACCTGGATCTTTTCCCTTACCCATGTTGACGACCTCTAGACCCATATAACTAGTTATCTAAACCTCCTAATGGTGTCGATATCCACACACAAAAGCTAAGAATACCCACATAAGACCATGTTTGTTCATTTGAGGCGTCATTATTGTTTCTAGATGCTCATAATATTTTTTATAGGTYAAGACTAAGGTAAAAGTTTCCTCCCTCAACCATGTAAAGGGCTCTGAGACCCATACTTAGTGTTGAAAGCCTCCTAATAGTACTACTATCCATTAAACAATGACAAACAATATACCAAGATTTATAAACAAATTTTCATTCAAATAATTATATTTTAATTTAAAGCSCCTTTTTTTCCAAAGGTTATAAAAGATAAACAATATACCAAGATTTATAAACAAATTTTCATTCAAATAATTACATTTTAATTTAAAGCACCTTTTTTTCCAAAGATGGTAAAACATATCATAACTGAGTTGTAAGGAAGACAAATTCTTAGCCAATCAAAAATAATTTTAAGTCTTACTCTAAGACTAAAAGACAATTTCAACCTAGATACTATCCTCAATAAAACTAATATCCTTTTTGGTCATAACTAAGATTTACCTTTAGTGAAGTAAAGTGCTTTTTAGTCCAACAATAAACTTTAATCCCATATATGAGACCAGGCTTTAACAATTTAATCACCACCTTTATAATATTAATAAATTAAAATTGATTTTCGTTAATTTTTCCAACATAACTTTATATTGTGTATTTATTTGTTTATTAGAAATTACAATTAAATAATTGAAATTTGATATTTGCATTTAAATACTTATATAATGTTATGGAAAACATTTATTTGTTTGAATAATATAAAAAGTAAAAAATTAAATAGGATTGTTAAAAAAATAATTTTTTGTAAATCATATATAGATAGTACTCAATCTTATAATTTGATGATAAACATTTATTTATTTGAATAATATAAAAATAAATGTGAAAAGCATTTTAATATGAAAATGAAATTTGTACTATTATAATGGAAAGAAATCAAGTCAAATGTGCCGAGCACTTTTCAAGATCAGGGAAGCATCAAATTTGTGCAAATTGGTTCTCTCTAAAATATAGAAAATTACTGGACTGTCCTTGTATACTCTATTTCAAATATACATAACACCAAAATAAGAGGCGGTGGCAGACTGAGAAAGATCATGGCTGCCACCCTCGCTCCGTTCACTTGGATGGTGTACCATATAACGTTATAACGTGTTACGCCTCTTACCACATAATGCAAATACCTGGTCATTACAATGCCACACTGAAACTAAATATATCCTCTGAAACACACGCCAACTCTGTACATTACTGTGAAAGATGCCCTCACCCCCTTTTCGTTTTCGTGTCTCCACTGTAAAGCCTGCTTGCAAATTAAAGGATTTAATCATACCAACAAAATAATATGTCTCTGTAAAGCAGTCGTAATAAGGATAAATAATTTAATTTCACTTGGAATTTTTTTTATCTGGGGATACGGAATCCTTGATGCAGGTGCCAGGGATTTGGCTTCTAAGTCTACACATGTAAATATTCTTTCGAATCGATTCTTTTTCATCTCAGAAGAAAAAACACATATATTTCACCACAGAGAAGTAGATGATACCAGTCATAAACAGTAGTACTGTTCGGTTCTACTTTGTCGAATTTTTGAGATCCAATTGTTTTGCTATTGATGTTACTCCCTGGGTTGAACACGCCTCTCCATACGTTCTCCCGATCTCGCGGAGTAGCTGTACAATTCATTCAAATGCCATATATCATTTCATCTCATTTCTATCCAAAAAATAATGCATACATAAGTTCATATGAGAGCCTTTTTCATATTTGTTTGGAATATCCACAGTGTTATTTGTTACTTATGATCTTTTTCAGAATTGTTTGGAATATCCACAATGTTATTTGTTACTAATAAGATTCATTCATCTTAAAAAAAACACAAAGCTGAAAAGATGAAACTACTTTTAAATAGCATATAAGCTGAACTTATCCTCTCATCTCTTCAGCTTCGTCTCATGAAAATGGATCCCATTATGAATCTGAAACATTTACAAATAACATTGTAGATATTCCAAAACAATTCTGATGAATACTCTCACCACAAAAATCTTAATCATAGCATGTAAGCCCTATTAAGACTAACAAAAAGTAGATCAAAACGTTGACTGAATCATCACATGTAAGTGAACGTTCACTTAAAGACACAAAACTGAGGCACAAAAAGCTAAAGAGATGAAACTACTTTTAAATAACATATAAGTTGATCTTCTCCTCTCATCTCTTCGGCTTTGTGTCATGAAAATGGATCCCATTATGGATCTGAAACATCTACAAATAACACTGTAGATATTCCAAAACAATTCTGAAAAAATACTCTCACCACAGAAATCTTAATCATCACATGGAAATGCTATTAGGAATGACAAAAAGCAGATCAAAACATTCACTTGGGAATGACTCACAGGAAGGGGATGGGGAAGAGGCTGCAGTTGGTGAAGACGGCGGACTCGCAGAGCTTTCCATGGATAGCGAGCGTTGAATATAGAATTTAGACGGTTTTCCATTCACACCAGTTCCCTCACTCCCTTCTCCTGCATCATGTGATTACAATAACCAATATTTAGATATTGCTTGCTACTGATACTAACAATAAAAACAAGAATAATGGTATTAAATGGATCACAAATGGTTACCTGATCCATGGCTAGTGTTGAAATTGGAATTGTTGCGAAGCTTGTTGAGGCCGCTGTCTGGCTGCGGACCTCCAAGAGTGTCATCCCATATCTTACCCAACATTATCGCTTCACTTCTCAGTAACCCCAAAACTAATTTTCAGTCTCGTTTTCGAACCAGTGAAAAATGCATACAACGTTTTCTATTCATTGAGTCTGTATATAGGCTAGATGTCCAGATGTCGGCGAAGGAAAGGAATCAAATATTGATTTTTTATTTACTGAGAAAGACAAGATAACTATCTTGGAGAAGAACTGTAGGTCACGGCAAATAAGTCATGCGACTTTGGCGCGCAGCCAGCCAGTAGTGATGTGATGGTCAGCTGCCCATGTTAGATCAGACAGACATACAGACAGGTGTAGGTAATTTTATTCTTGGTATATATACGGTATGATTGTCTTGATATATATGTTGGGAAATATTTGATAATGTGTATATACTATCTACAATAACATTCAATACTGTACAGAAAGCTAGTTATTGTTTGAGAAATGTTGTACAGTAAGATAGTTATTGTTTGTGGAATTTTTTTTATAGAATTTTATCTAAATCGTATTCAGTATTTACAAATTCAGTGAGTTAACTTTAGATTTTTAAATTTTCGATCAATAAAACTCTAATCAATTTTCTGAGTATCTAAATTGATTTAAAATGAAAAATAACTACTGAAATACATGAAACATTCATCCATACCAAACTAAAACTAACCCTAAAATATTTAGGTAACACTCTTTTTTTTACATAACCTAAAACCTTATCCATATATGTATAAACCTTATCCATATAGTACGGCATATTACAATATATGTATAGGTACATAACCTAAAACCTTATCCATATAGTACGGTATATTACAATATATGTATAAACCTTATCCATATAGTACGGCATATTACAATATATGTATTCCCTACTTGGGTTGCATTGTCAAAGTGGTATCCACTTGACTGTCTCATCTCTATCATGCCACATGTGCCTCTCTTGTGGGATTTACAAATTTTAGATTTTTGTGGTGTGTATTACTTTTTGTAGGTTCAAGTTTTGAATCCATACTTTAACAGTCAAAGATAAAAGGAATAACGACTAAATCAATTCATATCACTGATGCTTGACAGAGATGGAAGAATAGGTCGGTTCACGTAAAAATCCTAAAAGCTCAATGCTAAAAAGACTGGAAAAAAGATACACACCCTAGAACCCTAAAAGCACAATGCTAAAAACACTCCAAACCAAAAAGAAATTATAAAAATTAAATAAGTATATTAATTATTAATTAATTATAATATATTAATAATAAAGAATTATTATTATTATTAAGAATTATAATTGTTTTATTATTAATAAAATATTGAAATATATATAAAATAGGGTATGTATATATAAAATAGGGTATGTATATTTAAGTAGATCTTTGAGGAGGTGGTCCTTTATTTCATAAGGAGATCTCATACATCAATTTGGTGTGCTTAACCATGGCCTTAAAAATAATTTATTATTATTATATTAAAATATTATAATAGTAATACAATAAACCAATAATATGAAACCATTAATAAGATACTAAACTACAACAAATTAGAAATAAGAAATAAGAAACTTTACTTTTCAATGTATTAATAATACGCTGAAATAATTATGATGATGATGGTTAACATTATTAATAATAAACCTTCCAAGAAATGTTGTTTTGATGACTTAGAAGGTTTGGAAGGTAGGTATTATGACAAATATTTTGAAATTGGAATCTAATTTGGGTATACAAAGGGCATTCTAAGAGAAAGTGTTTTTCATTTTCTACCTTCTTGGTGTCACAAATGTGAGTGTTTTGGGGATTTCCCAATGCCTTGTTTCACTATGAAGCTCATGATAATTAATTCTTATTTTAACAATATTGATCTTTACGCTAGTCAAAACAGAGAGATACTTTTGATCTTTCAGATTAGTGTTAACCACCTCCTTATAATATCTTAATTTTATTTTGTCCTCTAATTCCTTATCACACCATAGATTCTCCTTAACTTCTTTTATTCCCCAATGGTTTAGCCAAGGCTTGGCATCATTATACCATCCTCGTTTGAGCCATTGGTGATTTTGGCTAGAGTTTGAAGCAATTTTGGAGAGCCTCTTGTCAACCATGTTGCTTAGATTGTTCTTGACTCGCTTGGATGAGGAGGATGGGATACGAAAGTTTAATATTTATATTATTAAAGTACTATTAATACTCATAGACCTTAATAATACAATAATACTCTAATAATATATTAGTTCATAATAAAAGCAATAAAACGATCTGGAAAACTTATTAAAAGAAAGAGTCATAAACACTAACTATTAAAAAAAAAACATAATCTATAAAAGCCTACATATTCAAAAGACCTAAAAATTATTTATATTAAAATGGTTAAGAACATGTGTTTCCTCCTTGGAGGTCACATGTTCAAATCCAGAGGGGGGTATGGTATGTACACCTTCGTAGACTTTAACAATCAAATTGTTGTGCAAAGGGATTCCCTTGTCCCACAAACAAGGAGGTCTCATACACCAATTTGGTGTCTGACATCCACTTGGTACCATGGAGTATTTACAATATATTTATAAACCTTATCCAAATCATACGAGTATTTACAATATATGTATAAACCTTATCCAAATCATACAACATATTACAATATATGTATAAACCTTATCCATATAGTACGACATATTAAAATATATGTATTACCTACTTGGGTTGCATTGTCAAAGTGGTATCCACTTGACGCTTATGCATGTCTCATTTCTATCATGCGAGTATTTACAATATATGTATAAACCTTATCCAAAGCATACGACATATTACAATATATGTATAAACCTTATCCATATAGTACAACATATTACAATATATGTATTACCTACTTGGGTTGCATTGCCAAAGTGGTATCCACTTGACGCTTTTGCCTGTCTCATCTCTATCATGTCACATCAGCCTCTCTTGTGGGCTTTACAAATTTTAGATTTTTGTGGTGTGTATTATTAGTCCCTGTCGAAGGCGTAGAGGGACTATAGTGATCGATAAATCGTTGACTTTATATTATTTTGTGCTTTGACTACAAATTTTTGCATGCTTTCTAATGTTCAAACTATAGAAGTAAAAGCATTATTTTTTATATAATAAAAAAACCCATATATGTCATGATCTGATTGGATGATAGATTTGAGGTCTTATTGCCAACTTCTCTATTCCCAATGAATTATATGTTTCCATATCCAAAGTTTTATCATGTACGGTGCTTTTCTTAATTTGTACTATTCGTATTGAAATTTTTAGATATCCAAAGTTTGTACTAATAGATTTGAGGTTTTATTGCACATGGATAGTCAATTTTCATATTACTTTGTCGTCTCACTCAATTTTTTTTTAGCATAGTCCCCAGTGTTCGAACTATTGTTATTATTATTATTTTATTACTATTACTATGTTTGATTTTTTTTTATTGTTGCGTACTTCGAGAGTATTTGTCATTGTTGCGTACATAAATAGGCCTGCCGCACTGCATTATTTCTTAAATGTTTGCACAGGGCGACGCCCTTCGACGGTTCTGACAGTCTTAAGTGTTTACCTAACAGTCACAACCTTAAATGTTTATTGTACAAATGTGTTACAATATTGTTTCATTCCATTTTTTTGATAGTGTTGTTTGCAGTGAAATTGTGCAATATTGTTCTTCACCAACATCACTGGTTCAATGGTTGATGCATGTTCGTTGGTTCGTTCCATGCTACTTGTTGTTGTTTGATTCAACTTTGAAAAGTTCAGGTCCTGCAGTTGTAGTTGGACCTCTTCGTGGTTGTTCACTGGTTTGTTGTTCTTCAACTTTGCAAGTTGTTGGACCCGTTGTTGCGGTTTACAAGTTTTGGGGTTGCGCTCTTGTCATCCCTCGTTGACGGGTAAGTTTTCGTGCCATCGTTTCGTTGCTATTCTTTTTTTTCTGCTTGTTGTTTTTCACCTTGCAAGCAATATTTTTCAATGGTAGGAGTCCCTGCCTTGAAATTCTATTGCAGAACATCTTTATGTGTGGTCTTATTTTCTGTTCCTGGAAACCATGCGTTTTCATATGCCAACTTCCACGTCCTAGATATTGTGCCATATCTATTTCCAAAATTCCAATGCAAAGGGGTTTAGAAAACGAATTCGAAGCTGTCACAAGGGGGAACCATCCGTCGGGGTGTAGTGACAGGGAATGCTTTTATTCTATGGGTCAAAAACTTTGTCCACCTATTGACTTTGTCCTGTCCTTTCTATTTTGCAGAACATCTTCTGCCTATGAGAATCTTGTAGGATGCACACCATGAATAGGTTCAAATCGGTCTTTGTGCTCAACAAATTTATAGTGTTATTTATTTGCGTTGTTTCTTCTGTTTGGTTCACTGTTCACTGTAGGTTTGTTTTCTTGTCATCTGTTGTGGCGACTAGGGGGGGTTGAGTTTGACAAGAAAAAGGTTGAAGGATACATACTGGGATTGGTACGCAATTCTGCGCTTGTATTCTTGTATTTGTCTTTTTTTTTTTCGTTTTATTTTTTTCCCCCTTTTCTTTGTTTTCATATAAACTAAAAATAGCTAAAAAACAACTTGAAAATCACAGTTTAAGAGATGAAACAAGTAATAGATGTTGAGTCGTATGAAATAGATACAGACTCCATTATACATGACATCATCGACAAGGTGTTGCATAGCAATGGGATTTTTAGATTGGATGCATTCCCGTATAATGTAGGAGATTTCCTTTTCGATGCATTTCAGGTTCTATTGCATTTTCGTTATTCCTCGACCGACCTGCACAATGGATTGATAGATTATTACTTGGGCTGTTTAAAAAATGGTGACAATGAGGATGTTTAAAAAATGGCGACACTGAGGCATTGGAGTCGTATGAATACGAATTGACATCTGATTTTCTTTGGCAGTTGCATGGAATACATGATATCATTACGTATTTTTCAAAGATGTGGTTTTCAACATCTCCAATTCTGCCTGCACATGAGAGGGGACTTTGGGGAGATACATTTTGTATACGGTGGCTACCTAAGTGGCTCAGTATATCAATTGGAATATGGTCATTGATAAGAAAAACAAGATATCTACTATTCAACAAAACTGCATCTAGAAATCCATATTGCATCTTCTTCCATGATGCCAATCCCGTCAGTGGTCATTATGAACCACTACTGTATAGAAAATTGTCCATATGCAATCTTGGAGGACCTCATATTTACTTGTCCCTCATTTGAAAAGACCTTTAATCGTAGTGGAAACGGATTATGCATCGCATAGACTACCATGGTTTGCAGATAGCAACAACTATTGTATCTAGCCATGGAGATAGTTTGTTCAATGCAATTTGATGTTTGGTAGCAACAAAGTACGATGTACAGTTGTTGTGGATTTACACTGTACAATCCTTTTGCAATGCAATTATAGGTGGCAACCAACAAGCTTTTAGCTGCTTGCATCAACACCTTTCGCCATATCTCCTAGAAAATATGCCAACAATTGGAAGTTGGCAAGAATACCTTGTAAACATGGCACTTCCATATGAAAAAGGAAATGTGGAGGGTGTAATATTCTGTTTGCAATGACTATCTATCATATTCAGAGTAAATATCTAGGTCTGTTCGGCCCTGCTAGATGGCATTGTCCATTCCTGGTCTATTGATTCAAATTACGATTGAACAATTGACATCATCTCATTGAAAAGAGATACGACACATATCCATTATCAACCTTTGTTGGGACATATCACTGGTTCAGGTTCCACTGTCCATGCCATCCAAACCACATCGAATCTGCATACGCGTGGCATTATTTTTAATGAGAATGAAACTCCTCCCGGTTGTGATAAGGCCATACGGGGCTTAAACAAAAAACGTAGACTAAGTTATCACAACTTGAAAAAGGTCATGCGTGAAATTCGTCCCAGTTGTGATGAGGCCATACAAGGCTTAAACAAAAAACGTAGGCTAATTTATCACAACTTGAAAAAGGTCACACATGAGAGAAAAAAAAAAACATTGGTAATATAGGAAATACTGTCGGTTCAGGGTCCAGTGTCAATGCCAACCAACCCACATCGAATCTGCATAAGCATCACATGTTATTTAATGAGAATGAAATTCATCCCAGTTGCCATGAGGCCATCCTGGCCTTGAACAAGAAACATAGACTAAGTTATCACAACTTGAAAAAGGTCATACGCGAGAGAAAAAAATACATTACTACACTTCCTTATAGAGATAAATTGACATATCACAATCTAATTTTTTTTTTTTCATGCACAACACAACAGAAACAAGTACGGTCACATATCCCACAATGGTCATGCAACTGTCCGAGAGGAAAAAATCACATTTCGTGGGCTAGAAGCAACACCATGAACTGCTACCAATGAAAACCAACAAACACTTTCTACCCATACTTCCCTACAGAAGAAAGATGCAAGACAGACCTACATGAAACAAATCAAAGACACTCCTTCCATTGCATGTGCAATTTGCGATCAATTGAATTTCACAAAAAAAAATAAGTCTTTCATGCCTGAATTGGAAGCAGAATACCTCCGCTTGACAGTACATGATAAAACATTTTCCAGTGGCAAAATTTGTCTTCCATGCAAACGATCGCTTGAAAATGGAAATCTGCCACAATTTGCAACCCCTGACCAAATAAGATGTAATACACCACTACCATATGTAAGTGCACTTACGAAACTTGAAGAGAGACTTGTGTCTCTGCGAATTGCATTTGCACAAATCAAACCATGGGGCTATAAACGACCCCAGATGGGATTAACAAGATCAATTATTAATGTGCTTATTCAACTAGATGTTGTGCAAAAAGCCTTTCCACAATTCATTAGCGATACAATGAAAATTGTTGTGGCTCTCAAAAGACGCTTGCAATACAAAAATGCATATCAAACAGACAAAGTGTGTGTGCATGTTGCTATGAAAGCATTAAAAGAATTATGTTCCAGGGAAGTATACAAAGAACAAAACATTTGTATAAATGAGAACTGGAACAATGTTCTTGGAGAAGAGGATGGAAGCGCTGCACAGAATCTCAAAAATGATAACGAATTTGAAACAAGTGATGAATCAAAGAATGAAACACCTGCTGAGACATTGGCGCATGGATTCACTGATTCACAGTGCATTCATGACTTGCAAGACAAGATTGTCTAAATTGCACCCACTGGGGGGCAACATCCACTTGGAATATTCAAGGACAATTTCACTGAGGAAATGAACTTCCCAACACTCTTCTATGGAGATCCACGTCCCACTAACATTACAAAATGATTCAGTTACCATAAAATAGTTCGATGGGAGCTGCTACATTCAAGCAGTGACTTCTCCTGTCACATAACAAATTTGTTTTTCAAAACAATGCACATAATAATAGAGCAAGTGTTGTCTTGCATGTGGGTCTGAATAAGAAAAGGCAAGTTACAAGGAAGAAATTTGTTGGCCAAGGATGTCAAGTACAAAGTAAACCTAGAAAAAATCCTGAAATCAAATATTGGATACACAGATTTCAAAAACATTTGCATCTCTCCTGACTATTTGCAACAAAACAAGAAAAATATTTTTTCAATGATCCGACAATTGGCCCACCAACATTTTTCATCACATTTACAAGTGCAAAGCATTGCTGGAATACATTGGTGGCCATAGTATCTAACTTGCATAGGAACATGAAACATAAAAAAAAAGATGATACACTGGAAAATAATGACATTGACTACCTCATAAGAAAAGACCCAGTGACATGTAATTGCTATTATAGACATAGAATAAATGCTTTGAGACAATTGATATGCCATGATGAAACATTTTTTGGAAAAATATCGGACTATTTTTTTGTGACTGAATTCTAGAATAGGGGGAATGAACATGACCACGCACTATTGTGGATAGAGGCTGCACTGGTCTATGGAGCTGACAACAATTCACAGATCGAGCAGTTTGTGGAAAAATACATAACATGCAACATAGATCATTTGGATCCAGAACTTGCTAAAGTTCATAGACATTATCATACAAAAAGTTGTAGAAAATGAAAAAACTCGCATTGCAGAAGCAACTTCCGCGTGCTGCCAATGAGAGCAACAAGAATCATAGAGCCACTTAGTTTAGAGGATAATGTTGTCATTGAGAAATCTAAATCCTTGTTCGCATTTCTAGACCAACGAGAGTTTGACAAGTTTATGAGCTTCGATGACTTCTTGACAAAGATAAATCTATCAGAAGATGAGTACATCCAAGCCATACAACGTATGCTTAAACAACCAACAGTTTTCCTTAAATGAAAACTTTCCCATACATGGAACAAAAATTTCTCCAAGGACATGCCAGTTATGTGGAATGCAAATACAGATGCGCAGTACGTCATGAATGCATATGTTGCGACATCGTACTGTACCTCGTATATGACAAAGGTTGACAAATCTATGACAATTGCATTCAGAAGAATACACAAAGAACATGAAAGAATTCATATTGATGCCATACAAATGATGTGTACACTTGGCAATACATTACTTAATCTTCAACAAATGTCTGCTCAACAAGCAGTCCACATTGCACTTTCCCTACCCCTTAATTGTAGTTCAAGAAAATGTGTCTTCATAAACACATCTCCACTTGAGAAACACACATTTGTTCTTAAACCATCGTGTTTGCTAGAACAAGAGCCTGGAAATTCAAAAGACGTGCTATGTTGCTCTATTATTTATTATTACCTCCAGCGTCCATCTCTTATTAAGCATATCTTCTTAGCAGAATTTGTATCGCATTACAAAAAAAAATGGTGCACCCATATCAAAAATAAAAAAAACCCTCTGTGATACGATTTTTCAAACACAATAAACATTCTGACTATGAAAACTATTGTAGAGAAAAACTATTGTTATACGTTCCTTCATAAGACACATGAAAACATAACTTCCCTACATGGGAAGTTGTGTATGTTTCCTATGAGACTATAGTGCAAATCAATGAAACTAGATTTACTTACAATGTTAATCCAACATATCTAGAAATTGTAGTTAATGAAATAGAAAACCCTGACAATCTTGATGAGACATTCACAAACTGAAAAAAAAAAACCAGAACTCCCTGCGAGTCCTATGAATTGCAAGCATATTTGCCTCGTCCTCAAGAAGGTGGCATTGAAAAACATATCAATCTTGGTTTTCAAGTCGCAAAAAATCCTTTCCTTATTGAAAATAATGAATACCACAAAATCATATGTGTGTTGAATCGAGAACATCAAACAATTCTAAAGGACATTGCGCTTAAAAAATGCTTGAGCATGCACGCTCCTATGCACTTGTTCCTTACAGGCGGAGCAGGAACAAGCAAGACATTCACAATGAAAGCACCATTCCAAATGCTTATATGAATCTATGATTCAAACAATTCCAATGATCATATGAAACCAAAGGGGATAATAGTTGCATATACAGGAAAAACTGCATATAATGAAGGTGGAACAACAATCCACTCTACATTTTTGATGCCTTTTAACAAGTCACAGTTTCTTCCACTTAGCAAGGAAATGTTAGATACCTTGTCTAAGATTTCTGACGAACTGCAACTTGTCTTTATAGATGAGGCATCTTTGATTGGAGGTCACTTCTTGTATTCCATTGACAACCGACTAAGAAGCATAAAACATGTGCACACGAAATACTTTGGAAACATTGACATGATATTTTGTGGGGATCTTTACCAAGCACAATCGAACCAAGATTCTTTGATATTTGAACAACCTACAGTGAACATGCAAACAGTGACTCATGACTTATGGAGGGACAATAATAAATGATTTGAATTGAATACTACAATGCGACAGACAGATGAAACATTTATTGCAATTCTGAATAGAATGCAAACAAACATCCAAACACATGATGACTTAACATATATCAATTTGAGGTGCTTGTGACCTGCACCAATAGACCCAACCTTCCTTTACATGTTCTACACAAATAAGCATGTTTCAATGCATAACAAGTACATCCTATCACTCATGCCTTGTGATGATATCATCATCAATTCAATTGACCTGGAAGAAGACAACCATGGAAATGTGCCACATCATGAACATACACCCACTTTATCTTTGCAGCTTGTCCTGAAATTAGAAATGTTGGTTGAAATATATGCCTGCAACTATGATTCACAGGATGGCTTGGTCAATGGTGCAGATGGAATACTCAAAGGCTATACCAAAACATAAAAACTTGATGTCCTCTGGATTAGGTTCCATGAACCGAATATAGGCAAGCGAAAAGCAAGCAAGTTTGCTTATCTATATAATTCAAAGAATGCAAGCGATTGGACACCTATCTTGCCAATATTAAAGCCAGTATCGACATCAACAAAAACAGGTCGATTGAATATTCGAAAACAATTTCCAATTAAACTTGCATGTGCACGTATAGTCCACAGATCGCAAGGACTAACACTTCATAGTGTTGCATTTCAGCCTGCTAGAATTTGAATACATGGACTTGTATACACAACATTGTCCCATGTCAGAAGCATAGACTCCTTGTATTTACTAAGTCTTCTTACAAAAGATAATTTCAAAGTCAAACATAAAGTTGATATTGAAATGAAACGCCTAAGGACTACCGCAAAATGGCATCTGCAATATGATTACCAATTCATACAAACAAACTCATCTGTATCAATTATCTTGCTTAACACACACAACTTACATGCACACATGGATGATATACTCAATGACTATGATACAATGCAATCCGATATTTTGTGCTTGTAGGAAACATACATGGCATTATGCATGCAAAACAAACAATTCCAAATCACAGTTGCATATCAAGTTACATTACACTTGGGGTGATGATATTGGTGAAAAAACATGTAACAATTTTGAAGCATATGCATTTCAAAGAAAAGAATGTTGATATGGTGCTTGCAAAAATATTTTTCCATGGAACAGAAATTACAATACTGAATCTGTATGCTGCTCCCCATGCAACATTCTCCAACATACTAAATGTTATTTCCAATACATTAGACCATTTGCATCTGAACGAAACCATTGTGATTGTAAGAGACTTCAATATTGACATGCTACAAAATAATGCCAGAACAAAAGAATTGGAAAACTATATGTGCAAATACAGTCTCCGCTTTCTTTTAAAAAACACAAGCCATGTACAAAACGCGCTTATTGACCATGTATGGTCAAATGTGCCCATTTCTCAATACATCATCTTTATCTTAGACACATACTGTTCTGATCACGATACAATTGATATTGCACTTGAATTATGAGATATACATCAAACATATTGCAAACTCATATTTCTATGTTTCAAAGCATATTTGTCTAGCTTGTTGCAGAAAACCAAATTATCCAACTTCTTAGTTTTCGCTAGTTTGTACACATACTAGTCTGGTCACCATAGAGTTGGTATTGCACTTGAATTATGAAATATACATCAAACATATTGCAGAATCATATTTCTATGCTTCAAAGCATGCCTGTCTATCTTGTTGAAGAAAATCGAGATATCCAACTTCTTAGTTTTCCCTGGTTTGTAATTGATTTTTGGTCACAAAAAAAAAAAAAGGTACATTCTTCTAACACTATCTGTTACTCTATTCCTTTTATTCTATTTTATTTAGTCTATGTACATATTACTTGCTTTTTTCTTTACATGTCAACTTATGTTCATGTTCATTTTGTTTTGTGCTTTTTTTCATAGAAACAAACAGAAAAACTAGACACCGCAAATAACTCCTAACCAAAAATGTAGAAGAATCCATGAAAAGGTGCATATTTCTACCCGTGTTCCATATCCAATAGTTTTTCATTTACTCTATCTATATTTGTTGCACTGGTTTGCAGCTCTGTTTTTTTTTCTCCCTGGATACTCCATATGTTCCTATACATTAACTTGTCTTCATGTCAATTCTATTTTCTGTGCTACTATCTTGAATTAAATAAATTTTTACTACATCTTTTTTTTTCATGTGTTCCTACGTAGCATCTTGTTTTCATGTCCATTGTATTCTTTGTACTGCTACATTGAAACAAGAACACAGTAATTGGGCACAGGGTTGGAGCCTTGTGTGCCAGGTCTGAAAAATATGAGGTGCAATGTGCCGCAACAAATACAACGCGTATGCCTGAGACTAAGAGGTATGGTTACAAAAAACTCTAATTTGCATACATTGTGCAAGTTCTCCAATATAGTTTTAAGAAATCAACTATTTCATTTGTTTGACAAGTGGAGACAAAAAAATATTTTCAAAAATTATTCACTAATGTAATTTATTCTATTTTTACAAAGCGGTCGGTCGGACTCGTGATAAATTATAGCATTGTATAAATTACTATAAATCTTGGTAAAATGTTATAATATTCTATAAATTACTAAATCTCATGTTGTGGTCGGTCGGACTCGTCATACATAGGCATGACTATAAATGTGAACCAGTGAGTCCGCCAACCCGCACACCGTGTCACATCTATTTTATACTATATTTCTATTTTATTTACTCTATATACATATTCCTTGCTTTTTTCTTTACATGTCAACTTATGTTCATGTCCATTTTGTTTTTGTACTTTTTTTCAGAGAAACAAATAGGAAAACTGGACACGACAAAGAAATCTCAACCATAAATGTAGAAGAATCCATGCAAAGGTGTGTATTTCTACCCGTGTTCCACATCCAATAGTTTTTCGTTTACTTTGTTTGTATTTGTTGAACTGGTTTGCAGCTCTGTTTTTTTTTT
>JASDQU010103553.1:316617-329448 GCA_032191745.1 Picea mariana | reverse complement strand
ATAAAAACAAGAATAATGGTATTAAATGGATCACAAATGGTTACCTGATCCATGGCTAGTGTTGAAATTGGAATTGTTGCGAAGCTTGTTGAGGCCGCTGTCTGGCTGCGGACCTCCAAGAGTGTCATCCCATATCTTACCCAACATTATCGCTTCACTTCTCAGTAACCCCAAAGCTAATTTTCAGTCTCGTTTTCGAACCAGTGAAAAATGCATACAACGTTTTCTATTCATTGAGTCTGTATATAGGCGAGATGTCCAGATGTCGGTGAAGGAAAGGAATCAAATATTGATTTTTTATTTACTGAGAAAGACAAGATAACTATCTTGGAGAAGAACTGTAGGTCACGGCAAATAAGTCATGCGACTTTGGCGCGCAGCCAGCAAGTAGTAATGTGATGGTCAACTGCCCATGATAGATCAGACAGACATACAGACAGGTGTAGGTAGTTTTATTCTTGGTATATATACAGTCTGATTGTCTTGATATATATGTTGGGAAATATTTGATAATGTGTATATACTATCTACAATAACATTCAATACTGTACAGAAAGCTAGTTATTGTTTGAGAAAGGTTGTACAGTAAGCTAGTTATTGTTTGTGGATTTCTTTTTATAGAATATTATCCAAATCTTATTAAGTATTTACAAATTGAGTAGGCTAATTTCAGATTTTTAAATTTTCGATCAATCCAAAACTCTAATCAATTTTTTGAGCATCTAAATTAGTTTAAAATGAAAAATAATTCTTGAAATACATGAAACATTGATCCATACCAAACTAAAACTAACCCTAAAAATTTGATAACACTCTTTTTTTTATTTTTTTTTATTTTACATAACCTAAAACCTTATCCATATAATACCTTATCCAATATATGTATAAACCTTATCCATATAGTACGGCATATTACAATATATGTATTCCCTACTTGGGTTGCATTGTCAAAGTGGTATCCACTTGGACGCTTCTGCCTGTCTCATCTCTATCATGCCACATGTGCCTCTCTTGTGGGCTTTACGAATTTTAGATTTTTGTGGTGTGTATTACTTTTTGTAGGTTCAAGATTTGAATCCATACTTTAACAGTCAAAGATAAAAGGAATAACGACTAAGTCAATTCATATCACTGATGCTTGACAGAGATGGAAGAATAGGTCGGTTCACGTAAAAATCCTAAAAGCTCAATGCTAAAAAGACTGGAAAAAAGACACACACCCTAGAACCCTAAAAGCACAATGCTAAAAACACTCCAAACAAAAAATATATATATAAATTAAATAAGTATATTAATGCATTAATTAATTATAATATATTAATAATAAAGAATTATTATTATTAAGAATTATACTTGTTTTATTATTAATAAAATATTATAATATATATAAAATAGGGTATGCATATTTAAGTAGATCTTTGAGAAGGTGGTCCCTTAACCCACAAATAAGAAGTTCTCATACATCAATTTGGTGTGCTTGATCATGACCTTAAAAATAATTTATTATTATTATATTAAAATATTATAATAGTAATACAGAAATCAATAATATGAAACCATTAATAAGATACTAAACTACAACAAATTACAAATAAGAAATAAGAAACTTTACTTTTCAATGTATTAATAATACGCTGAAATAATTATGATGATGATGGTTAACATTATTAATAATAAACCTTCCAAGAAATGTTGTTTTGATGACTTAGAAGGTTTGGAAGGTAGGTATTATGACAAATATTTTGAAATTGGAATCTAATTTGGGTATACAAAGGGCATTCTAAGAGAAAGTGTTTTTCATTTTCTACCTTCTTGGTGTCACAAATGTGAGTGTTTTGGGGATTTCCCAATGCCTTGTTTCACTATGAAGCTCATGATAATTAATTCTTATTTTAACAATATTGATCTTTACGCTAGTCAAAACAGAGAGATACTTTTGATCTTTCAGATTAGTGTTAACCACCTCCTTATAATATCTTAATTTTATTTTGTCCTCTAATTCCTTATCACACCATAGATTCTCCTTAACTTCTTTTATTCCCCAATGGTTTAGCCAAGGCTTGGCATCATTATACCATCCTCGTTTGAGCCATTGGTGATTTTGGCTAGAGTTTGAAGCAATTTTGGAGAGCCTCTTGTCAACCATGTTGCTTAGATTGTTCTTGACTCGCTTGGATGAGGAGGATGGGATACGAAAGTTTAATATTTATATTATTAAAGTACTATTAATACTCATAGACCTTAATAATACAATAATACTCTAATAATATATTAGTTCATAATAAAAGCAATAAAACGATCTGGAAAACTTATTAAAAGAAAGAGTCATAAACACTAACTATTAAAAAAAAAACATAATCTATAAAAGCCTACATATTCAAAAGACCTAAAAATTATTTATATTAAAATGGTTAAGAACATGTGTTTCCTCCTTGGAGGTCACATGTTCAAATCCAGAGGGGGGTATGGTATGTACACCTTCGTAGACTTTAACAATCAAATTGTTGTGCAAAGGGATTCCCTTGTCCCACAAACAAGGAGGTCTCATACACCAATTTGGTGTCTGACATCCACTTGGTACCATGGAGTATTTACAATATATTTATAAACCTTATCCAAATCATACGAGTATTTACAATATATGTATAAACCTTATCCAAATCATACAACATATTACAATATATGTATAAACCTTATCCATATAGTACGACATATTAAAATATATGTATTACCTACTTGGGTTGCATTGTCAAAGTGGTATCCACTTGACGCTTATGCATGTCTCATTTCTATCATGCGAGTATTTACAATATATGTATAAACCTTATCCAAAGCATACGACATATTACAATATATGTATAAACCTTATCCATATAGTACAACATATTACAATATATGTATTACCTACTTGGGTTGCATTGCCAAAGTGGTATCCACTTGACGCTTTTGCCTGTCTCATCTCTATCATGTCACATCAGCCTCTCTTGTGGGCTTTACAAATTTTAGATTTTTGTGGTGTGTATTATTAGTCCCTGTCGAAGGCGTAGAGGGACTATAGTGATCGATAAATCGTTGACTTTATATTATTTTGTGCTTTGACTACAAATTTTTGCATGCTTTCTAATGTTCAAACTATAGAAGTAAAAGCATTATTTTTTATATAATAAAAAAACCCATATATGTCATGATCTGATTGGATGATAGATTTGAGGTCTTATTGCCAACTTCTCTATTCCCAATGAATTATATGTTTCCATATCCAAAGTTTTATCATGTACGGTGCTTTTCTTAATTTGTACTATTCGTATTGAAATTTTTAGATATCCAAAGTTTGTACTAATAGATTTGAGGTTTTATTGCACATGGATAGTCAATTTTCATATTACTTTGTCGTCTCACTCAATTTTTTTTTAGCATAGTCCCCAGTGTTCGAACTATTGTTATTATTATTATTTTATTACTATTACTATGTTTGATTTTTTTTTATTGTTGCGTACTTCGAGAGTATTTGTCATTGTTGCGTACATAAATAGGCCTGCCGCACTGCATTATTTCTTAAATGTTTGCACAGGGCGACGCCCTTCGACGGTTCTGACAGTCTTAAGTGTTTACCTAACAGTCACAACCTTAAATGTTTATTGTACAAATGTGTTACAATATTGTTTCATTCCATTTTTTTGATAGTGTTGTTTGCAGTGAAATTGTGCAATATTGTTCTTCACCAACATCACTGGTTCAATGGTTGATGCATGTTCGTTGGTTCGTTCCATGCTACTTGTTGTTGTTTGATTCAACTTTGAAAAGTTCAGGTCCTGCAGTTGTAGTTGGACCTCTTCGTGGTTGTTCACTGGTTTGTTGTTCTTCAACTTTGCAAGTTGTTGGACCCGTTGTTGCGGTTTACAAGTTTTGGGGTTGCGCTCTTGTCATCCCTCGTTGACGGGTAAGTTTTCGTGCCATCGTTTCGTTGCTATTCTTTTTTTTCTGCTTGTTGTTTTTCACCTTGCAAGCAATATTTTTCAATGGTAGGAGTCCCTGCCTTGAAATTCTATTGCAGAACATCTTTATGTGTGGTCTTATTTTCTGTTCCTGGAAACCATGCGTTTTCATATGCCAACTTCCACGTCCTAGATATTGTGCCATATCTATTTCCAAAATTCCAATGCAAAGGGGTTTAGAAAACGAATTCGAAGCTGTCACAAGGGGGAACCATCCGTCGGGGTGTAGTGACAGGGAATGCTTTTATTCTATGGGTCAAAAACTTTGTCCACCTATTGACTTTGTCCTGTCCTTTCTATTTTGCAGAACATCTTCTGCCTATGAGAATCTTGTAGGATGCACACCATGAATAGGTTCAAATCGGTCTTTGTGCTCAACAAATTTATAGTGTTATTTATTTGCGTTGTTTCTTCTGTTTGGTTCACTGTTCACTGTAGGTTTGTTTTCTTGTCATCTGTTGTGGCGACTAGGGGGGGTTGAGTTTGACAAGAAAAAGGTTGAAGGATACATACTGGGATTGGTACGCAATTCTGCGCTTGTATTCTTGTATTTGTCTTTTTTTTTTTCGTTTTATTTTTTTCCCCCTTTTCTTTGTTTTCATATAAACTAAAAATAGCTAAAAAACAACTTGAAAATCACAGTTTAAGAGATGAAACAAGTAATAGATGTTGAGTCGTATGAAATAGATACAGACTCCATTATACATGACATCATCGACAAGGTGTTGCATAGCAATGGGATTTTTAGATTGGATGCATTCCCGTATAATGTAGGAGATTTCCTTTTCGATGCATTTCAGGTTCTATTGCATTTTCGTTATTCCTCGACCGACCTGCACAATGGATTGATAGATTATTACTTGGGCTGTTTAAAAAATGGTGACAATGAGGATGTTTAAAAAATGGCGACACTGAGGCATTGGAGTCGTATGAATACGAATTGACATCTGATTTTCTTTGGCAGTTGCATGGAATACATGATATCATTACGTATTTTTCAAAGATGTGGTTTTCAACATCTCCAATTCTGCCTGCACATGAGAGGGGACTTTGGGGAGATACATTTTGTATACGGTGGCTACCTAAGTGGCTCAGTATATCAATTGGAATATGGTCATTGATAAGAAAAACAAGATATCTACTATTCAACAAAACTGCATCTAGAAATCCATATTGCATCTTCTTCCATGATGCCAATCCCGTCAGTGGTCATTATGAACCACTACTGTATAGAAAATTGTCCATATGCAATCTTGGAGGACCTCATATTTACTTGTCCCTCATTTGAAAAGACCTTTAATCGTAGTGGAAACGGATTATGCATCGCATAGACTACCATGGTTTGCAGATAGCAACAACTATTGTATCTAGCCATGGAGATAGTTTGTTCAATGCAATTTGATGTTTGGTAGCAACAAAGTACGATGTACAGTTGTTGTGGATTTACACTGTACAATCCTTTTGCAATGCAATTATAGGTGGCAACCAACAAGCTTTTAGCTGCTTGCATCAACACCTTTCGCCATATCTCCTAGAAAATATGCCAACAATTGGAAGTTGGCAAGAATACCTTGTAAACATGGCACTTCCATATGAAAAAGGAAATGTGGAGGGTGTAATATTCTGTTTGCAATGACTATCTATCATATTCAGAGTAAATATCTAGGTCTGTTCGGCCCTGCTAGATGGCATTGTCCATTCCTGGTCTATTGATTCAAATTACGATTGAACAATTGACATCATCTCATTGAAAAGAGATACGACACATATCCATTATCAACCTTTGTTGGGACATATCACTGGTTCAGGTTCCACTGTCCATGCCATCCAAACCACATCGAATCTGCATACGCGTGGCATTATTTTTAATGAGAATGAAACTCCTCCCGGTTGTGATAAGGCCATACGGGGCTTAAACAAAAAACGTAGACTAAGTTATCACAACTTGAAAAAGGTCATGCGTGAAATTCGTCCCAGTTGTGATGAGGCCATACAAGGCTTAAACAAAAAACGTAGGCTAATTTATCACAACTTGAAAAAGGTCACACATGAGAGAAAAAAAAAAACATTGGTAATATAGGAAATACTGTCGGTTCAGGGTCCAGTGTCAATGCCAACCAACCCACATCGAATCTGCATAAGCATCACATGTTATTTAATGAGAATGAAATTCATCCCAGTTGCCATGAGGCCATCCTGGCCTTGAACAAGAAACATAGACTAAGTTATCACAACTTGAAAAAGGTCATACGCGAGAGAAAAAAATACATTACTACACTTCCTTATAGAGATAAATTGACATATCACAATCTAATTTTTTTTTTTTCATGCACAACACAACAGAAACAAGTACGGTCACATATCCCACAATGGTCATGCAACTGTCCGAGAGGAAAAAATCACATTTCGTGGGCTAGAAGCAACACCATGAACTGCTACCAATGAAAACCAACAAACACTTTCTACCCATACTTCCCTACAGAAGAAAGATGCAAGACAGACCTACATGAAACAAATCAAAGACACTCCTTCCATTGCATGTGCAATTTGCGATCAATTGAATTTCACAAAAAAAAATAAGTCTTTCATGCCTGAATTGGAAGCAGAATACCTCCGCTTGACAGTACATGATAAAACATTTTCCAGTGGCAAAATTTGTCTTCCATGCAAACGATCGCTTGAAAATGGAAATCTGCCACAATTTGCAACCCCTGACCAAATAAGATGTAATACACCACTACCATATGTAAGTGCACTTACGAAACTTGAAGAGAGACTTGTGTCTCTGCGAATTGCATTTGCACAAATCAAACCATGGGGCTATAAACGACCCCAGATGGGATTAACAAGATCAATTATTAATGTGCTTATTCAACTAGATGTTGTGCAAAAAGCCTTTCCACAATTCATTAGCGATACAATGAAAATTGTTGTGGCTCTCAAAAGACGCTTGCAATACAAAAATGCATATCAAACAGACAAAGTGTGTGTGCATGTTGCTATGAAAGCATTAAAAGAATTATGTTCCAGGGAAGTATACAAAGAACAAAACATTTGTATAAATGAGAACTGGAACAATGTTCTTGGAGAAGAGGATGGAAGCGCTGCACAGAATCTCAAAAATGATAACGAATTTGAAACAAGTGATGAATCAAAGAATGAAACACCTGCTGAGACATTGGCGCATGGATTCACTGATTCACAGTGCATTCATGACTTGCAAGACAAGATTGTCTAAATTGCACCCACTGGGGGGCAACATCCACTTGGAATATTCAAGGACAATTTCACTGAGGAAATGAACTTCCCAACACTCTTCTATGGAGATCCACGTCCCACTAACATTACAAAATGATTCAGTTACCATAAAATAGTTCGATGGGAGCTGCTACATTCAAGCAGTGACTTCTCCTGTCACATAACAAATTTGTTTTTCAAAACAATGCACATAATAATAGAGCAAGTGTTGTCTTGCATGTGGGTCTGAATAAGAAAAGGCAAGTTACAAGGAAGAAATTTGTTGGCCAAGGATGTCAAGTACAAAGTAAACCTAGAAAAAATCCTGAAATCAAATATTGGATACACAGATTTCAAAAACATTTGCATCTCTCCTGACTATTTGCAACAAAACAAGAAAAATATTTTTTCAATGATCCGACAATTGGCCCACCAACATTTTTCATCACATTTACAAGTGCAAAGCATTGCTGGAATACATTGGTGGCCATAGTATCTAACTTGCATAGGAACATGAAACATAAAAAAAAAGATGATACACTGGAAAATAATGACATTGACTACCTCATAAGAAAAGACCCAGTGACATGTAATTGCTATTATAGACATAGAATAAATGCTTTGAGACAATTGATATGCCATGATGAAACATTTTTTGGAAAAATATCGGACTATTTTTTTGTGACTGAATTCTAGAATAGGGGGAATGAACATGACCACGCACTATTGTGGATAGAGGCTGCACTGGTCTATGGAGCTGACAACAATTCACAGATCGAGCAGTTTGTGGAAAAATACATAACATGCAACATAGATCATTTGGATCCAGAACTTGCTAAAGTTCATAGACATTATCATACAAAAAGTTGTAGAAAATGAAAAAACTCGCATTGCAGAAGCAACTTCCGCGTGCTGCCAATGAGAGCAACAAGAATCATAGAGCCACTTAGTTTAGAGGATAATGTTGTCATTGAGAAATCTAAATCCTTGTTCGCATTTCTAGACCAACGAGAGTTTGACAAGTTTATGAGCTTCGATGACTTCTTGACAAAGATAAATCTATCAGAAGATGAGTACATCCAAGCCATACAACGTATGCTTAAACAACCAACAGTTTTCCTTAAATGAAAACTTTCCCATACATGGAACAAAAATTTCTCCAAGGACATGCCAGTTATGTGGAATGCAAATACAGATGCGCAGTACGTCATGAATGCATATGTTGCGACATCGTACTGTACCTCGTATATGACAAAGGTTGACAAATCTATGACAATTGCATTCAGAAGAATACACAAAGAACATGAAAGAATTCATATTGATGCCATACAAATGATGTGTACACTTGGCAATACATTACTTAATCTTCAACAAATGTCTGCTCAACAAGCAGTCCACATTGCACTTTCCCTACCCCTTAATTGTAGTTCAAGAAAATGTGTCTTCATAAACACATCTCCACTTGAGAAACACACATTTGTTCTTAAACCATCGTGTTTGCTAGAACAAGAGCCTGGAAATTCAAAAGACGTGCTATGTTGCTCTATTATTTATTATTACCTCCAGCGTCCATCTCTTATTAAGCATATCTTCTTAGCAGAATTTGTATCGCATTACAAAAAAAAATGGTGCACCCATATCAAAAATAAAAAAAACCCTCTGTGATACGATTTTTCAAACACAATAAACATTCTGACTATGAAAACTATTGTAGAGAAAAACTATTGTTATACGTTCCTTCATAAGACACATGAAAACATAACTTCCCTACATGGGAAGTTGTGTATGTTTCCTATGAGACTATAGTGCAAATCAATGAAACTAGATTTACTTACAATGTTAATCCAACATATCTAGAAATTGTAGTTAATGAAATAGAAAACCCTGACAATCTTGATGAGACATTCACAAACTGAAAAAAAAAAACCAGAACTCCCTGCGAGTCCTATGAATTGCAAGCATATTTGCCTCGTCCTCAAGAAGGTGGCATTGAAAAACATATCAATCTTGGTTTTCAAGTCGCAAAAAATCCTTTCCTTATTGAAAATAATGAATACCACAAAATCATATGTGTGTTGAATCGAGAACATCAAACAATTCTAAAGGACATTGCGCTTAAAAAATGCTTGAGCATGCACGCTCCTATGCACTTGTTCCTTACAGGCGGAGCAGGAACAAGCAAGACATTCACAATGAAAGCACCATTCCAAATGCTTATATGAATCTATGATTCAAACAATTCCAATGATCATATGAAACCAAAGGGGATAATAGTTGCATATACAGGAAAAACTGCATATAATGAAGGTGGAACAACAATCCACTCTACATTTTTGATGCCTTTTAACAAGTCACAGTTTCTTCCACTTAGCAAGGAAATGTTAGATACCTTGTCTAAGATTTCTGACGAACTGCAACTTGTCTTTATAGATGAGGCATCTTTGATTGGAGGTCACTTCTTGTATTCCATTGACAACCGACTAAGAAGCATAAAACATGTGCACACGAAATACTTTGGAAACATTGACATGATATTTTGTGGGGATCTTTACCAAGCACAATCGAACCAAGATTCTTTGATATTTGAACAACCTACAGTGAACATGCAAACAGTGACTCATGACTTATGGAGGGACAATAATAAATGATTTGAATTGAATACTACAATGCGACAGACAGATGAAACATTTATTGCAATTCTGAATAGAATGCAAACAAACATCCAAACACATGATGACTTAACATATATCAATTTGAGGTGCTTGTGACCTGCACCAATAGACCCAACCTTCCTTTACATGTTCTACACAAATAAGCATGTTTCAATGCATAACAAGTACATCCTATCACTCATGCCTTGTGATGATATCATCATCAATTCAATTGACCTGGAAGAAGACAACCATGGAAATGTGCCACATCATGAACATACACCCACTTTATCTTTGCAGCTTGTCCTGAAATTAGAAATGTTGGTTGAAATATATGCCTGCAACTATGATTCACAGGATGGCTTGGTCAATGGTGCAGATGGAATACTCAAAGGCTATACCAAAACATAAAAACTTGATGTCCTCTGGATTAGGTTCCATGAACCGAATATAGGCAAGCGAAAAGCAAGCAAGTTTGCTTATCTATATAATTCAAAGAATGCAAGCGATTGGACACCTATCTTGCCAATATTAAAGCCAGTATCGACATCAACAAAAACAGGTCGATTGAATATTCGAAAACAATTTCCAATTAAACTTGCATGTGCACGTATAGTCCACAGATCGCAAGGACTAACACTTCATAGTGTTGCATTTCAGCCTGCTAGAATTTGAATACATGGACTTGTATACACAACATTGTCCCATGTCAGAAGCATAGACTCCTTGTATTTACTAAGTCTTCTTACAAAAGATAATTTCAAAGTCAAACATAAAGTTGATATTGAAATGAAACGCCTAAGGACTACCGCAAAATGGCATCTGCAATATGATTACCAATTCATACAAACAAACTCATCTGTATCAATTATCTTGCTTAACACACACAACTTACATGCACACATGGATGATATACTCAATGACTATGATACAATGCAATCCGATATTTTGTGCTTGTAGGAAACATACATGGCATTATGCATGCAAAACAAACAATTCCAAATCACAGTTGCATATCAAGTTACATTACACTTGGGGTGATGATATTGGTGAAAAAACATGTAACAATTTTGAAGCATATGCATTTCAAAGAAAAGAATGTTGATATGGTGCTTGCAAAAATATTTTTCCATGGAACAGAAATTACAATACTGAATCTGTATGCTGCTCCCCATGCAACATTCTCCAACATACTAAATGTTATTTCCAATACATTAGACCATTTGCATCTGAACGAAACCATTGTGATTGTAAGAGACTTCAATATTGACATGCTACAAAATAATGCCAGAACAAAAGAATTGGAAAACTATATGTGCAAATACAGTCTCCGCTTTCTTTTAAAAAACACAAGCCATGTACAAAACGCGCTTATTGACCATGTATGGTCAAATGTGCCCATTTCTCAATACATCATCTTTATCTTAGACACATACTGTTCTGATCACGATACAATTGATATTGCACTTGAATTATGAGATATACATCAAACATATTGCAAACTCATATTTCTATGTTTCAAAGCATATTTGTCTAGCTTGTTGCAGAAAACCAAATTATCCAACTTCTTAGTTTTCGCTAGTTTGTACACATACTAGTCTGGTCACCATAGAGTTGGTATTGCACTTGAATTATGAAATATACATCAAACATATTGCAGAATCATATTTCTATGCTTCAAAGCATGCCTGTCTATCTTGTTGAAGAAAATCGAGATATCCAACTTCTTAGTTTTCCCTGGTTTGTAATTGATTTTTGGTCACAAAAAAAAAAAAAGGTACATTCTTCTAACACTATCTGTTACTCTATTCCTTTTATTCTATTTTATTTAGTCTATGTACATATTACTTGCTTTTTTCTTTACATGTCAACTTATGTTCATGTTCATTTTGTTTTGTGCTTTTTTTCATAGAAACAAACAGAAAAACTAGACACCGCAAATAACTCCTAACCAAAAATGTAGAAGAATCCATGAAAAGGTGCATATTTCTACCCGTGTTCCATATCCAATAGTTTTTCATTTACTCTATCTATATTTGTTGCACTGGTTTGCAGCTCTGTTTTTTTTTCTCCCTGGATACTCCATATGTTCCTATACATTAACTTGTCTTCATGTCAATTCTATTTTCTGTGCTACTATCTTGAATTAAATAAATTTTTACTACATCTTTTTTTTTCATGTGTTCCTACGTAGCATCTTGTTTTCATGTCCATTGTATTCTTTGTACTGCTACATTGAAACAAGAACACAGTAATTGGGCACAGGGTTGGAGCCTTGTGTGCCAGGTCTGAAAAATATGAGGTGCAATGTGCCGCAACAAATACAACGCGTATGCCTGAGACTAAGAGGTATGGTTACAAAAAACTCTAATTTGCATACATTGTGCAAGTTCTCCAATATAGTTTTAAGAAATCAACTATTTCATTTGTTTGACAAGTGGAGACAAAAAAATATTTTCAAAAATTATTCACTAATGTAATTTATTCTATTTTTACAAAGCGGTCGGTCGGACTCGTGATAAATTATAGCATTGTATAAATTACTATAAATCTTGGTAAAATGTTATAATATTCTATAAATTACTAAATCTCATGTTGTGGTCGGTCGGACTCGTCATACATAGGCATGACTATAAATGTGAACCAGTGAGTCCGCCAACCCGCACACCGTGTCACATCTATTTTATACTATATTTCTATTTTATTTACTCTATATACATATTCCTTGCTTTTTTCTTTACATGTCAACTTATGTTCATGTCCATTTTGTTTTTGTACTTTTTTTCAGAGAAACAAATAGGAAAACTGGACACGACAAAGAAATCTCAACCATAAATGTAGAAGAATCCATGCAAAGGTGTGTATTTCTACCCGTGTTCCACATCCAATAGTTTTTCGTTTACTTTGTTTGTATTTGTTGAACTGGTTTGCAGCTCTGTTTTTTTTTT
>JASDQU010103553.1:288408-316597 GCA_032191745.1 Picea mariana | reverse complement strand
AAATAAGAAATAAGAAACTTTACTTTTCAATGTATTAATAATACGCTGAAATAATTATGATGATGATGGTTAACATTATTAATAATAAACCTTCCAAGAAATGTTGTTTTGATGACTTAGAAGGTTTGGAAGGTAGGTATTATGACAAATATTTTGAAATTGGAATCTAATTTGGGTATACAAAGGGCATTCTAAGAGAAAGTGTTTTTCATTTTCTACCTTCTTGGTGTCACAAATGTGAGTGTTTTGGGGATTTCCCAATGCCTTGTTTCACTATGAAGCTCATGATAATTAATTCTTATTTTAACAATATTGATCTTTACGCTAGTCAAAACAGAGAGATACTTTTGATCTTTCAGATTAGTGTTAACCACCTCCTTATAATATCTTAATTTTATTTTGTCCTCTAATTCCTTATCACACCATAGATTCTCCTTAACTTCTTTTATTCCCCAATGGTTTAGCCAAGGCTTGGCATCATTATACCATCCTCGTTTGAGCCATTGGTGATTTTGGCTAGAGTTTGAAGCAATTTTGGAGAGCCTCTTGTCAACCATGTTGCTTAGATTGTTCTTGACTCGCTTGGATGAGGAGGATGGGATACGAAAGTTTAATATTTATATTATTAAAGTACTATTAATACTCATAGACCTTAATAATACAATAATACTCTAATAATATATTAGTTCATAATAAAAGCAATAAAACGATCTGGAAAACTTATTAAAAGAAAGAGTCATAAACACTAACTATTAAAAAAAAAACATAATCTATAAAAGCCTACATATTCAAAAGACCTAAAAATTATTTATATTAAAATGGTTAAGAACATGTGTTTCCTCCTTGGAGGTCACATGTTCAAATCCAGAGGGGGGTATGGTATGTACACCTTCGTAGACTTTAACAATCAAATTGTTGTGCAAAGGGATTCCCTTGTCCCACAAACAAGGAGGTCTCATACACCAATTTGGTGTCTGACATCCACTTGGTACCATGGAGTATTTACAATATATTTATAAACCTTATCCAAATCATACGAGTATTTACAATATATGTATAAACCTTATCCAAATCATACAACATATTACAATATATGTATAAACCTTATCCATATAGTACGACATATTAAAATATATGTATTACCTACTTGGGTTGCATTGTCAAAGTGGTATCCACTTGACGCTTATGCATGTCTCATTTCTATCATGCGAGTATTTACAATATATGTATAAACCTTATCCAAAGCATACGACATATTACAATATATGTATAAACCTTATCCATATAGTACAACATATTACAATATATGTATTACCTACTTGGGTTGCATTGCCAAAGTGGTATCCACTTGACGCTTTTGCCTGTCTCATCTCTATCATGTCACATCAGCCTCTCTTGTGGGCTTTACAAATTTTAGATTTTTGTGGTGTGTATTATTAGTCCCTGTCGAAGGCGTAGAGGGACTATAGTGATCGATAAATCGTTGACTTTATATTATTTTGTGCTTTGACTACAAATTTTTGCATGCTTTCTAATGTTCAAACTATAGAAGTAAAAGCATTATTTTTTATATAATAAAAAAACCCATATATGTCATGATCTGATTGGATGATAGATTTGAGGTCTTATTGCCAACTTCTCTATTCCCAATGAATTATATGTTTCCATATCCAAAGTTTTATCATGTACGGTGCTTTTCTTAATTTGTACTATTCGTATTGAAATTTTTAGATATCCAAAGTTTGTACTAATAGATTTGAGGTTTTATTGCACATGGATAGTCAATTTTCATATTACTTTGTCGTCTCACTCAATTTTTTTTTAGCATAGTCCCCAGTGTTCGAACTATTGTTATTATTATTATTTTATTACTATTACTATGTTTGATTTTTTTTTATTGTTGCGTACTTCGAGAGTATTTGTCATTGTTGCGTACATAAATAGGCCTGCCGCACTGCATTATTTCTTAAATGTTTGCACAGGGCGACGCCCTTCGACGGTTCTGACAGTCTTAAGTGTTTACCTAACAGTCACAACCTTAAATGTTTATTGTACAAATGTGTTACAATATTGTTTCATTCCATTTTTTTGATAGTGTTGTTTGCAGTGAAATTGTGCAATATTGTTCTTCACCAACATCACTGGTTCAATGGTTGATGCATGTTCGTTGGTTCGTTCCATGCTACTTGTTGTTGTTTGATTCAACTTTGAAAAGTTCAGGTCCTGCAGTTGTAGTTGGACCTCTTCGTGGTTGTTCACTGGTTTGTTGTTCTTCAACTTTGCAAGTTGTTGGACCCGTTGTTGCGGTTTACAAGTTTTGGGGTTGCGCTCTTGTCATCCCTCGTTGACGGGTAAGTTTTCGTGCCATCGTTTCGTTGCTATTCTTTTTTTTCTGCTTGTTGTTTTTCACCTTGCAAGCAATATTTTTCAATGGTAGGAGTCCCTGCCTTGAAATTCTATTGCAGAACATCTTTATGTGTGGTCTTATTTTCTGTTCCTGGAAACCATGCGTTTTCATATGCCAACTTCCACGTCCTAGATATTGTGCCATATCTATTTCCAAAATTCCAATGCAAAGGGGTTTAGAAAACGAATTCGAAGCTGTCACAAGGGGGAACCATCCGTCGGGGTGTAGTGACAGGGAATGCTTTTATTCTATGGGTCAAAAACTTTGTCCACCTATTGACTTTGTCCTGTCCTTTCTATTTTGCAGAACATCTTCTGCCTATGAGAATCTTGTAGGATGCACACCATGAATAGGTTCAAATCGGTCTTTGTGCTCAACAAATTTATAGTGTTATTTATTTGCGTTGTTTCTTCTGTTTGGTTCACTGTTCACTGTAGGTTTGTTTTCTTGTCATCTGTTGTGGCGACTAGGGGGGGTTGAGTTTGACAAGAAAAAGGTTGAAGGATACATACTGGGATTGGTACGCAATTCTGCGCTTGTATTCTTGTATTTGTCTTTTTTTTTTTCGTTTTATTTTTTTCCCCCTTTTCTTTGTTTTCATATAAACTAAAAATAGCTAAAAAACAACTTGAAAATCACAGTTTAAGAGATGAAACAAGTAATAGATGTTGAGTCGTATGAAATAGATACAGACTCCATTATACATGACATCATCGACAAGGTGTTGCATAGCAATGGGATTTTTAGATTGGATGCATTCCCGTATAATGTAGGAGATTTCCTTTTCGATGCATTTCAGGTTCTATTGCATTTTCGTTATTCCTCGACCGACCTGCACAATGGATTGATAGATTATTACTTGGGCTGTTTAAAAAATGGTGACAATGAGGATGTTTAAAAAATGGCGACACTGAGGCATTGGAGTCGTATGAATACGAATTGACATCTGATTTTCTTTGGCAGTTGCATGGAATACATGATATCATTACGTATTTTTCAAAGATGTGGTTTTCAACATCTCCAATTCTGCCTGCACATGAGAGGGGACTTTGGGGAGATACATTTTGTATACGGTGGCTACCTAAGTGGCTCAGTATATCAATTGGAATATGGTCATTGATAAGAAAAACAAGATATCTACTATTCAACAAAACTGCATCTAGAAATCCATATTGCATCTTCTTCCATGATGCCAATCCCGTCAGTGGTCATTATGAACCACTACTGTATAGAAAATTGTCCATATGCAATCTTGGAGGACCTCATATTTACTTGTCCCTCATTTGAAAAGACCTTTAATCGTAGTGGAAACGGATTATGCATCGCATAGACTACCATGGTTTGCAGATAGCAACAACTATTGTATCTAGCCATGGAGATAGTTTGTTCAATGCAATTTGATGTTTGGTAGCAACAAAGTACGATGTACAGTTGTTGTGGATTTACACTGTACAATCCTTTTGCAATGCAATTATAGGTGGCAACCAACAAGCTTTTAGCTGCTTGCATCAACACCTTTCGCCATATCTCCTAGAAAATATGCCAACAATTGGAAGTTGGCAAGAATACCTTGTAAACATGGCACTTCCATATGAAAAAGGAAATGTGGAGGGTGTAATATTCTGTTTGCAATGACTATCTATCATATTCAGAGTAAATATCTAGGTCTGTTCGGCCCTGCTAGATGGCATTGTCCATTCCTGGTCTATTGATTCAAATTACGATTGAACAATTGACATCATCTCATTGAAAAGAGATACGACACATATCCATTATCAACCTTTGTTGGGACATATCACTGGTTCAGGTTCCACTGTCCATGCCATCCAAACCACATCGAATCTGCATACGCGTGGCATTATTTTTAATGAGAATGAAACTCCTCCCGGTTGTGATAAGGCCATACGGGGCTTAAACAAAAAACGTAGACTAAGTTATCACAACTTGAAAAAGGTCATGCGTGAAATTCGTCCCAGTTGTGATGAGGCCATACAAGGCTTAAACAAAAAACGTAGGCTAATTTATCACAACTTGAAAAAGGTCACACATGAGAGAAAAAAAAAAACATTGGTAATATAGGAAATACTGTCGGTTCAGGGTCCAGTGTCAATGCCAACCAACCCACATCGAATCTGCATAAGCATCACATGTTATTTAATGAGAATGAAATTCATCCCAGTTGCCATGAGGCCATCCTGGCCTTGAACAAGAAACATAGACTAAGTTATCACAACTTGAAAAAGGTCATACGCGAGAGAAAAAAATACATTACTACACTTCCTTATAGAGATAAATTGACATATCACAATCTAATTTTTTTTTTTTCATGCACAACACAACAGAAACAAGTACGGTCACATATCCCACAATGGTCATGCAACTGTCCGAGAGGAAAAAATCACATTTCGTGGGCTAGAAGCAACACCATGAACTGCTACCAATGAAAACCAACAAACACTTTCTACCCATACTTCCCTACAGAAGAAAGATGCAAGACAGACCTACATGAAACAAATCAAAGACACTCCTTCCATTGCATGTGCAATTTGCGATCAATTGAATTTCACAAAAAAAAATAAGTCTTTCATGCCTGAATTGGAAGCAGAATACCTCCGCTTGACAGTACATGATAAAACATTTTCCAGTGGCAAAATTTGTCTTCCATGCAAACGATCGCTTGAAAATGGAAATCTGCCACAATTTGCAACCCCTGACCAAATAAGATGTAATACACCACTACCATATGTAAGTGCACTTACGAAACTTGAAGAGAGACTTGTGTCTCTGCGAATTGCATTTGCACAAATCAAACCATGGGGCTATAAACGACCCCAGATGGGATTAACAAGATCAATTATTAATGTGCTTATTCAACTAGATGTTGTGCAAAAAGCCTTTCCACAATTCATTAGCGATACAATGAAAATTGTTGTGGCTCTCAAAAGACGCTTGCAATACAAAAATGCATATCAAACAGACAAAGTGTGTGTGCATGTTGCTATGAAAGCATTAAAAGAATTATGTTCCAGGGAAGTATACAAAGAACAAAACATTTGTATAAATGAGAACTGGAACAATGTTCTTGGAGAAGAGGATGGAAGCGCTGCACAGAATCTCAAAAATGATAACGAATTTGAAACAAGTGATGAATCAAAGAATGAAACACCTGCTGAGACATTGGCGCATGGATTCACTGATTCACAGTGCATTCATGACTTGCAAGACAAGATTGTCTAAATTGCACCCACTGGGGGGCAACATCCACTTGGAATATTCAAGGACAATTTCACTGAGGAAATGAACTTCCCAACACTCTTCTATGGAGATCCACGTCCCACTAACATTACAAAATGATTCAGTTACCATAAAATAGTTCGATGGGAGCTGCTACATTCAAGCAGTGACTTCTCCTGTCACATAACAAATTTGTTTTTCAAAACAATGCACATAATAATAGAGCAAGTGTTGTCTTGCATGTGGGTCTGAATAAGAAAAGGCAAGTTACAAGGAAGAAATTTGTTGGCCAAGGATGTCAAGTACAAAGTAAACCTAGAAAAAATCCTGAAATCAAATATTGGATACACAGATTTCAAAAACATTTGCATCTCTCCTGACTATTTGCAACAAAACAAGAAAAATATTTTTTCAATGATCCGACAATTGGCCCACCAACATTTTTCATCACATTTACAAGTGCAAAGCATTGCTGGAATACATTGGTGGCCATAGTATCTAACTTGCATAGGAACATGAAACATAAAAAAAAAGATGATACACTGGAAAATAATGACATTGACTACCTCATAAGAAAAGACCCAGTGACATGTAATTGCTATTATAGACATAGAATAAATGCTTTGAGACAATTGATATGCCATGATGAAACATTTTTTGGAAAAATATCGGACTATTTTTTTGTGACTGAATTCTAGAATAGGGGGAATGAACATGACCACGCACTATTGTGGATAGAGGCTGCACTGGTCTATGGAGCTGACAACAATTCACAGATCGAGCAGTTTGTGGAAAAATACATAACATGCAACATAGATCATTTGGATCCAGAACTTGCTAAAGTTCATAGACATTATCATACAAAAAGTTGTAGAAAATGAAAAAACTCGCATTGCAGAAGCAACTTCCGCGTGCTGCCAATGAGAGCAACAAGAATCATAGAGCCACTTAGTTTAGAGGATAATGTTGTCATTGAGAAATCTAAATCCTTGTTCGCATTTCTAGACCAACGAGAGTTTGACAAGTTTATGAGCTTCGATGACTTCTTGACAAAGATAAATCTATCAGAAGATGAGTACATCCAAGCCATACAACGTATGCTTAAACAACCAACAGTTTTCCTTAAATGAAAACTTTCCCATACATGGAACAAAAATTTCTCCAAGGACATGCCAGTTATGTGGAATGCAAATACAGATGCGCAGTACGTCATGAATGCATATGTTGCGACATCGTACTGTACCTCGTATATGACAAAGGTTGACAAATCTATGACAATTGCATTCAGAAGAATACACAAAGAACATGAAAGAATTCATATTGATGCCATACAAATGATGTGTACACTTGGCAATACATTACTTAATCTTCAACAAATGTCTGCTCAACAAGCAGTCCACATTGCACTTTCCCTACCCCTTAATTGTAGTTCAAGAAAATGTGTCTTCATAAACACATCTCCACTTGAGAAACACACATTTGTTCTTAAACCATCGTGTTTGCTAGAACAAGAGCCTGGAAATTCAAAAGACGTGCTATGTTGCTCTATTATTTATTATTACCTCCAGCGTCCATCTCTTATTAAGCATATCTTCTTAGCAGAATTTGTATCGCATTACAAAAAAAAATGGTGCACCCATATCAAAAATAAAAAAAACCCTCTGTGATACGATTTTTCAAACACAATAAACATTCTGACTATGAAAACTATTGTAGAGAAAAACTATTGTTATACGTTCCTTCATAAGACACATGAAAACATAACTTCCCTACATGGGAAGTTGTGTATGTTTCCTATGAGACTATAGTGCAAATCAATGAAACTAGATTTACTTACAATGTTAATCCAACATATCTAGAAATTGTAGTTAATGAAATAGAAAACCCTGACAATCTTGATGAGACATTCACAAACTGAAAAAAAAAAACCAGAACTCCCTGCGAGTCCTATGAATTGCAAGCATATTTGCCTCGTCCTCAAGAAGGTGGCATTGAAAAACATATCAATCTTGGTTTTCAAGTCGCAAAAAATCCTTTCCTTATTGAAAATAATGAATACCACAAAATCATATGTGTGTTGAATCGAGAACATCAAACAATTCTAAAGGACATTGCGCTTAAAAAATGCTTGAGCATGCACGCTCCTATGCACTTGTTCCTTACAGGCGGAGCAGGAACAAGCAAGACATTCACAATGAAAGCACCATTCCAAATGCTTATATGAATCTATGATTCAAACAATTCCAATGATCATATGAAACCAAAGGGGATAATAGTTGCATATACAGGAAAAACTGCATATAATGAAGGTGGAACAACAATCCACTCTACATTTTTGATGCCTTTTAACAAGTCACAGTTTCTTCCACTTAGCAAGGAAATGTTAGATACCTTGTCTAAGATTTCTGACGAACTGCAACTTGTCTTTATAGATGAGGCATCTTTGATTGGAGGTCACTTCTTGTATTCCATTGACAACCGACTAAGAAGCATAAAACATGTGCACACGAAATACTTTGGAAACATTGACATGATATTTTGTGGGGATCTTTACCAAGCACAATCGAACCAAGATTCTTTGATATTTGAACAACCTACAGTGAACATGCAAACAGTGACTCATGACTTATGGAGGGACAATAATAAATGATTTGAATTGAATACTACAATGCGACAGACAGATGAAACATTTATTGCAATTCTGAATAGAATGCAAACAAACATCCAAACACATGATGACTTAACATATATCAATTTGAGGTGCTTGTGACCTGCACCAATAGACCCAACCTTCCTTTACATGTTCTACACAAATAAGCATGTTTCAATGCATAACAAGTACATCCTATCACTCATGCCTTGTGATGATATCATCATCAATTCAATTGACCTGGAAGAAGACAACCATGGAAATGTGCCACATCATGAACATACACCCACTTTATCTTTGCAGCTTGTCCTGAAATTAGAAATGTTGGTTGAAATATATGCCTGCAACTATGATTCACAGGATGGCTTGGTCAATGGTGCAGATGGAATACTCAAAGGCTATACCAAAACATAAAAACTTGATGTCCTCTGGATTAGGTTCCATGAACCGAATATAGGCAAGCGAAAAGCAAGCAAGTTTGCTTATCTATATAATTCAAAGAATGCAAGCGATTGGACACCTATCTTGCCAATATTAAAGCCAGTATCGACATCAACAAAAACAGGTCGATTGAATATTCGAAAACAATTTCCAATTAAACTTGCATGTGCACGTATAGTCCACAGATCGCAAGGACTAACACTTCATAGTGTTGCATTTCAGCCTGCTAGAATTTGAATACATGGACTTGTATACACAACATTGTCCCATGTCAGAAGCATAGACTCCTTGTATTTACTAAGTCTTCTTACAAAAGATAATTTCAAAGTCAAACATAAAGTTGATATTGAAATGAAACGCCTAAGGACTACCGCAAAATGGCATCTGCAATATGATTACCAATTCATACAAACAAACTCATCTGTATCAATTATCTTGCTTAACACACACAACTTACATGCACACATGGATGATATACTCAATGACTATGATACAATGCAATCCGATATTTTGTGCTTGTAGGAAACATACATGGCATTATGCATGCAAAACAAACAATTCCAAATCACAGTTGCATATCAAGTTACATTACACTTGGGGTGATGATATTGGTGAAAAAACATGTAACAATTTTGAAGCATATGCATTTCAAAGAAAAGAATGTTGATATGGTGCTTGCAAAAATATTTTTCCATGGAACAGAAATTACAATACTGAATCTGTATGCTGCTCCCCATGCAACATTCTCCAACATACTAAATGTTATTTCCAATACATTAGACCATTTGCATCTGAACGAAACCATTGTGATTGTAAGAGACTTCAATATTGACATGCTACAAAATAATGCCAGAACAAAAGAATTGGAAAACTATATGTGCAAATACAGTCTCCGCTTTCTTTTAAAAAACACAAGCCATGTACAAAACGCGCTTATTGACCATGTATGGTCAAATGTGCCCATTTCTCAATACATCATCTTTATCTTAGACACATACTGTTCTGATCACGATACAATTGATATTGCACTTGAATTATGAGATATACATCAAACATATTGCAAACTCATATTTCTATGTTTCAAAGCATATTTGTCTAGCTTGTTGCAGAAAACCAAATTATCCAACTTCTTAGTTTTCGCTAGTTTGTACACATACTAGTCTGGTCACCATAGAGTTGGTATTGCACTTGAATTATGAAATATACATCAAACATATTGCAGAATCATATTTCTATGCTTCAAAGCATGCCTGTCTATCTTGTTGAAGAAAATCGAGATATCCAACTTCTTAGTTTTCCCTGGTTTGTAATTGATTTTTGGTCACAAAAAAAAAAAAAGGTACATTCTTCTAACACTATCTGTTACTCTATTCCTTTTATTCTATTTTATTTAGTCTATGTACATATTACTTGCTTTTTTCTTTACATGTCAACTTATGTTCATGTTCATTTTGTTTTGTGCTTTTTTTCATAGAAACAAACAGAAAAACTAGACACCGCAAATAACTCCTAACCAAAAATGTAGAAGAATCCATGAAAAGGTGCATATTTCTACCCGTGTTCCATATCCAATAGTTTTTCATTTACTCTATCTATATTTGTTGCACTGGTTTGCAGCTCTGTTTTTTTTTCTCCCTGGATACTCCATATGTTCCTATACATTAACTTGTCTTCATGTCAATTCTATTTTCTGTGCTACTATCTTGAATTAAATAAATTTTTACTACATCTTTTTTTTTCATGTGTTCCTACGTAGCATCTTGTTTTCATGTCCATTGTATTCTTTGTACTGCTACATTGAAACAAGAACACAGTAATTGGGCACAGGGTTGGAGCCTTGTGTGCCAGGTCTGAAAAATATGAGGTGCAATGTGCCGCAACAAATACAACGCGTATGCCTGAGACTAAGAGGTATGGTTACAAAAAACTCTAATTTGCATACATTGTGCAAGTTCTCCAATATAGTTTTAAGAAATCAACTATTTCATTTGTTTGACAAGTGGAGACAAAAAAATATTTTCAAAAATTATTCACTAATGTAATTTATTCTATTTTTACAAAGCGGTCGGTCGGACTCGTGATAAATTATAGCATTGTATAAATTACTATAAATCTTGGTAAAATGTTATAATATTCTATAAATTACTAAATCTCATGTTGTGGTCGGTCGGACTCGTCATACATAGGCATGACTATAAATGTGAACCAGTGAGTCCGCCAACCCGCACACCGTGTCACATCTATTTTATACTATATTTCTATTTTATTTACTCTATATACATATTCCTTGCTTTTTTCTTTACATGTCAACTTATGTTCATGTCCATTTTGTTTTTGTACTTTTTTTCAGAGAAACAAATAGGAAAACTGGACACGACAAAGAAATCTCAACCATAAATGTAGAAGAATCCATGCAAAGGTGTGTATTTCTACCCGTGTTCCACATCCAATAGTTTTTCGTTTACTTTGTTTGTATTTGTTGAACTGGTTTGCAGCTCTGTTTTTTTTTTTCCTCCTTGGAGACTCAATATCTTCCTTTACATTGACTTGTCTTCGTGTCAATTATATTTTATGTGCTGCTATTTTGAAATAAATAAATTTGTACTCCATCTTTTCTTTTCATGTGYTCCTACGTAACAATTTGCTTTCATGTCGATTGTATTCTCTGTACTGTGAGGCATACAGTTCTTACCTCCCTTTCTTTTTCCTCTTCTATACTTATCCGTTCTCCATTTTTTTCTTCCCCTCTATTATCCATTTCTGATTCTATACTTAGTCCCATGTCTATGCTCGCGGGTTCCCAGGATGGTGGAGTGACAGATTCCATGTCCCTCTATATCTTTACATCACGGGTTTGACCGATCGTTGTTCATTTTCATAGTTGGTGAATTTTATGGCTGCGGGTTCCTGTGTAGGCGCCATCGAAATCTGATGCCCCGTGTGTGCGATATACATCTTACGCCCGAAACTTCGGTGATCTACAATTCGACCCCAGACTTGAAGCTTGTGACTTATTTTTCCCAGCATCTGTTGACATTTGAAAGAAACTGTTGATATTTTTCCCAGTTCATTTCCACAGTTAGCCAATTTTAAGTCCGTGGGTTCCCCCCCAATGCATTATCGAACTCCCATGCTCCATGTTCGGATATACATCTTTCATCCAAAACTCCGGTTATCTACAATTCGAACCCAGACTCCTTGAACTCGCAAGCCTCACTCTTTATCGAACTCACAAATTGTATATCCATCTATATCTTGACATCACGAGTCCGACCGAGCTCTTTCGTTTCCTTAGCCAATTTTATGGCTGCGGGTTCCTGGGTACGCGTTATCGAACTCTCATTCCCCATGTTCTGAGTATACATCTTCCATCCAAAACTTGGGTGATCTACAATTCCACCACAGACTCCCAGGTTCAAAAAAGTACCAAACAATCTTTAATTCTCCTCCATGCCCTGCACGTTCGCCCCTTCCCAATACACATTAATTATGATTTTACTGGTGATAGTCACCACAAATGTTTGAAAATATTGGCATTAATAAGAGGAAAGCTCGAGGTAATCTCCCATTAAAATGCATTTATGGGAGAATATTATGGAATATAATTAGTTTCCTTTGTTAATCTTGAATTCGCAAAAAAATGATGGTTGTTTTGGTTTTTTTAAGGTGTCATTGTAGCAAGAATTCAATATTGTGTTGGACCAGTGTCATCTACAAAGGTGTTCACATGATGCCGCTCTTTAGTATTATGCATATCATTTTTGAATCTTACACGTTTTTATATTTGAGACTCTGCTTGCATATGAAAATGTCGCTCCACCATTCCAATTTGAAAATAGTTTGCATTTGGGCCACAGAGAACAGTAATAAAATAAAATAATATGAAAATTGTTTAAGTTAATATAAACAAATTATCTTCCGACTTGAACCTGCTTTTGTCAAGATCCAGGTATATTACATAGCTGTCAATGTTTTCCCCGTTTTTCAATAGTTTCACGATTTCCTTGCCATCTTTGCATGCTTTCCAATGAAAATTGATGACACTTTTATTAGCTTTGAAAAGATTGGCATTAAAAGGTGAAAAGGTCGAGGACATCTCCCATTAAAACACATTGAACCAAGATTTACCGAAGATTATATTATGTTGTTGTAGTGTCCATTTTAAATACAATGAGAAGCAAAGGAAGGTTTTCATCACCTTATGGTTGTAGCTCGACAACATGTCTATAGAGATACCATGAATATTTTTAGGCACGAGGATCAGCATTTTCAGTGGCCCATAGCTTATGACTACTACTCATCCACTTCTGCCCAGATGAAAGTTATATCGACATCTGTAATTACAACGGAAGATTGTATCCCCATTTTTTTCTTACTTTAAGGACTTGGTCATGTGCTGCGCTGAGAACTATATTCCGAACCAACAGATTGTCTAGATGGGTGACCATTTCCAAATCTCCATATCACCTAAAGTATTTCGAAAGATGTTAAAACTTCCTGACCCAATGCCTACTTTGAAGGGAGAGAATTGCAAACAGTTCTTAAAGAAGCATGGTAATGAATTAGACCTCTTGCCGAAGTTATTACAAGACCCAACGCCCACTCGCTAGGACATGGCCATACTACAGGTTAGTGCATGTAAAAACCTTTTTCGGCAAAGTGCATGGCTTTTCACAAGGACAACGAGACAAGAAAGTGCAACCGGTATCTCTCGGATGATTATGTATATTTTATACTTTACGGTCAAGGAACAAACCATCTTCCATTGCCGCAAGTTGATTTCGATTCAAATCTCTTCCTATTTATTCCAATACAGGAGATAGAAGAGATTCTTTATGCCATCTTATTTAATTTTCACCGTGCTGAATTGCTATCCATTTCCTGGACTATCTATGTGTAGGAAGATGAACTTTGAATTTGACCCAGTAACATTCTCGTGCCAGAAATTATGGAGACATGATGCTTGCCAACAATTTTATAAGGTCTTTAAATATTTTGTTTCAGTTTTTAAAGCATTGATATTTGGAAAGTATTTTCCCTGGTTTTCTGGCTAGCCAAAAATCTTCCTGGATAGGAAGGGTACACTAGAAGAAATGGATAACTATAATGTTATAAGGATTTTCGGGTCTAACCAAAATCCTTGCTTCCTTCCATGTCACATATCTGGTACAATGTTTTTTGCTTGGATAACAAGGGAGTACATCTACTGGTTGCATTTTTTCCATGAAAAAAGGAAAGGACAATTCATCTCTCTGCCTTGGGAAGTCCAAGATTTCATGATCAGGAACCACTTCAACATTTATTTCACTTACACTATCCTGAATGAACTCTGTACCAGTACCAGTGATTCGCACAAGCATAACCGAAAAGACCCGGGTGAAAAAAGTGCCCAATCCCCAATCGCCACAGCCAAGACCACAAAATCTCGTAGTATTACTCCAATGACTTACCCAAGTAACAAAGTCACACACAATTCTTCAGGTGGAGGAGGAGATAAGAACCCTCCCTCCAGAAAAATTGAAAGTTGTCACAAGCTTCCCGCGGGAAAAAAACGAAAAAAAATAGTCCAAGAACAGGAGGGACCGAGGGGAGAAATTGATATCTACGATCTCTCCCTCGAAGATATGGAACTAGAAATTGACATTGAAAAAATGTTCCCTAACGATGATCACCTAGAGAGCATTTCTCCTCACAATCCTAGGATGGAAATAATTGGCATAGATACATTGGATGAAGAAGAGTCTTTTGCATTTCAAAGCGTTGTTTTCGACAGCGAATCAAAAAAATTGATTATTGAAAACAAAGATGTAAAGAATAAGAAAGGGACATCTCGTTTAGAGATAAACCTACGCAACATGCGCCCTTCCCAGATATCCAAGATGCAACGAGCAATTGGAGATTCTCTAGACAACTCTATTAGCCGCCTTGAAACGAAAAACCTCATGTTAAAGACGTGAATCAAAGAATTGGAGGAAACTCTAATTCCTCTTCCATTGTTTGCTACTCCTTTGGCAATGGTCGGGTGCACCTTACTTGCGTGAAAGTTAAAAGGATCAACAAGCCTTATCACATCGGCCTAAGGCTATGTAGAAAATAATATAAACAAAAGAATGGAATTAATAATAGAAGCTTGGGAGATGTCAAAGAATATGGTCTATTTTGGAACAAGAGTGCATTCTTTTCATTAGTATCTGCAAGTAGATCTCAAGGACGAGCAAGGTTTTTATCTCGATGCAATTTTACCATTTGGTGTTAAAGTTACCGGTATGACGAAATTCAGAAGAATATAGGAGGATCTCCCTTCCCTGGATCAAATAGACCAGCTAAACGCATGCTCGAAAGAAAAGGTAAAGAACTTGATTGGTATCGTTCAAGAATGTAGCCAGACCATATCTAAAAGAGACAAACTATTCAAGAAGCTAACTGAGATAGATCTAGTTTCCAGCACCAATGAAGTCCATGACCCGAAATTGATATTAAACTCGTTGTTTTTAACCAAGCAAGCATTTGATGATCAAGTTCATATCTATAAAAGACTGTCATTTGAAAATTTCTATGGCATTCTTGAATATGGTGAAGATGACATGAAAACTTGGCTAGTCGGTTATGCAATTAGAAACAAAGATATTCAAGAAGCATTGCACAACTTGTATATTGATCTAAGAGACTTGGAAAGTGAATGCTTCAATATAAAAATCTGACATGAAATGAACGTGGTGCCCATGAGGAGCTACATCGAAGAATGGTTGAAAAAGGTTGTCGACTAGATTACCAATGAAGGTCAAATCCAAGTAAATCCATAAAAGGACATCAACGAACAAATGACAAGGCATGGGACACCATCATAGTAAGTTGATATTGATTACATTCTTCCGTCTTCATCCACTTATTCTAACAAATCTTTGACCCAGATTTGACAATTTTCTCTTTCTTCTTGCCAGGTTTTGCTGTTTTCCATCGCCGAATTTCTTCTTTCTACAAACTTCATTCTTGTACATATTTGTTTTGTAGTCTGCCGTAGTCCAAATCAGAGTGATTATGGCAAACACATTTTTTATTTCACAGAATATGTACTGAACCATAGTTTTTTTTACAAATTCGAAGACAACTTTTTTGGGGAAAAATTCTCAAATGTATTTTGTGACCTAGTTTATCTGAATATAAATATTTGGGGTTGTTCTATGCTGATATTCAATGCTTGGTGTTGTTATTTTAAATTTGTATTTCTTCATAAAATTAACTCATTTCGCTGTACATGTTCCTGTTCTATATTGTGCATATATTGCAGCTTTCTATATTTCAGAATATTCTTCGATATAAAAAATGTAAAGTCATATATTTTTTTCTCTATTCCTTGTAGGTTTGAGCAAACAAATTCGAGCCCAAAACACCATTCAAATTCAAACATGGTTTACATTTGGACCACACATAATCTAGTAAGATACACTGATATGGATACATTTTAAATAAACATAAACAAAATCCCTTTAAACTTGAACCTGACTTTCTTGGGCTCCTGAATTTTTCGCGGGTTGATCGGTTAGTGGACTGTCAAATCCTCATTTCCATCTATATCTTCACATCAGGAACCTGACCGACGACCATCCCTTTCAACACTTGGCCAAATATATCACCGCGACGTCCCAACTTAGCAATATCGCATTATTATCCCGCATGTTCCGTTATATACATCTTGCACCCAACACTTTCGTCATATACATTTTGCACCCAACAATTTCGTGATAAAAGATAAAGTATAGAAGACAAAAAAGAAGGGTTAATATATTCACATCTGTGATAGATATCCCATTTTCTCGCAAGATCTTTTCTGCATGCTTCTGGAGAAGTTATATACTTATTGCATATACTTGGAAATAAGTGCGAAGGTGACAGGCACATAAATACTCGTGGAAAGTGGTCAGACAAGCTTAAAAATAGGGTGGCAAGGGTTCCTAAGGAGACGTAAGGCCCCAACTGTCAAATCGTATATATCGAAACATTTTAGTGAAAAATGCGTAACACGAAGATGGTGTTCCTGCCATCCTCAATTCAAATTCATTTTGTTTTCACTAGTGACAACTCAGTGCACAACTTTGCTTATTGGCATTAACAAGCAAATAACGTATTCAACAACAATTTACGGGAGCCCGACCGACCCCCGGGTTGGGGATTGGTCCTATATCGTCACATCATGAGCCCGACCAAACGTAGTTCCTTTCAACACTTAGCCAATTATATCTCCACGGGGTTGCGAATTAGCATTATCGAATTTTAATGCCCCCTGTTCCATGATATACGTATTCAATAATGATTTACGGGAGTTTGAACGACCCCTGGGTTGACGCTATTATAAACCTTGCACCCAAAACTTCTGTCATCTACAAGTGCATGATATACATCTTGCACCCAAAACTTCCGTACTCTACAATTCATCGTGACTTAGCGCTATCGTTTTCTTATCCCCCCTGTTCCGTGATATACATGTTGCACACAACACTTCCTTGATATAAATTTTGCACCAAACACTTGCGTCATTTACAATTCGACCCCGGTTATAGAGCCTACCTACCCTGGAATCCGCGATCTGAAAAGTGGCTAGGCATTGAATGGCTAGCAATCGATCAGAGTCACGATATAAAATCACGAGCGCAAATGTGAACCAGTGCGTCCTCTAACTCGCATTGGGACATTTTCAGAAAAAAAATTACTAAGTAACGAGAAAGAGAGAGTAGAGTGGAAAAACAAACGAGAATTTGGTTGAGTATAGAAGAGGGAAAAGAAGGTCCAATATATTCAAATCTACAATAGATAATCCATTTCCTAGCAAGATATTTTCTGTATGTTTCAACTGCGGAAAGCAGTCGGACGGGATTCAAAATAGGGTGACAAGGGTTCCCAATGAGACGTAAGGTCCCGCCTGTCAAATTGTATATATCGGAACATTTCAATGAAAAATGTGTAACATGAAGAGGGTATTCATGCCATCTTCAATTCAAATTCATTCTTCTTTTACTGGTAACAACTCAATTTACATGTTCACTTATTGGCATTAACAAGCAAAAAAAGTATTGAACAACGATTTACAAGAGCCCAACCGACCCCTGGGTTGGCGCTATTATAGATCTTGCACCCAAAACTTGCGTCATCTACAGTTCCGCCATATACATCTTGCACCCAAAACTTCTGTGGTCTACAATTCGTCCACATATTGGAACCTAGTTTGCATTTCGACCACAAATAATCTATTAAGATACATTAATATAAATACAATTTAAATAAATATATTTAAACTTGAACCTGAATTTTTTCAAACTCGTTGATTGGTCCTATATCGTCACATTATGAGCCCGACCGACCGCAGTTCCTTTCAACACTAAGCCAATTATCTCTCCATGGGGTCACGACTTAGCGCTATCAAATTTTTATGCCCCATGTTCTGTGATATACGTATTCAACAACGATTTACGGGAGTTCGAATGACCCCTGGGTTGGCGCTATTATAAATATTTAACCCAAAACTTTCGTCATCTACAAGTGTGCGATATACATTTTTCACCCAAAACTTCCATACTCTACAATTCGTCATGACTTAATGCTATCGATTTCTTATGCCCCTTGTTTCGTGATATACATGTTGCACACAACTCTTCTGTGATATACATTTTGCACCAAACACTTGCGTCATTTACAATTCAACCCCTGTTATAGAGCCCGCCTATCCGGGAAATCCACGATCTGAAAAGTGGCTAGGCATTGAATGGCTAGTGGTTGGTCGGAGTCATGATATAAAAGAACGAGCGCAAATGTGAACCGGTGCATCCGCCAAAGCGCGCCATTTCCAGAAAAAAATGGCTAAGTAACGAGAAAGAGAGAGTAGAGGGCAAAAACAAATAGAAATTTGGTTGAGTATAGAGGAGGGAAAAGAAGGTCCATTATATTCAAATTTTCAATAGATATTCCATTTCATAGCAATATATTTTCTATATGTTTATGGAGGAGTTGTATACATATTGCATATACTTGGAGAGAAGCCTGAAGGTAGCGGGCACAGGAAACAACAACTAGAAATTTGAAATTTCTTGAACCCGCAAACTCGATGATCTGCGAAAGAGATGTCAAGAAATGGTCAACGGTCAGATAGGCTTCAAAATAGGGTGACAAGGGTTCCCGAGGAGACGTAAGGCCCTGCCTGTTAAATTGTATATATCAGAACATTTCAGTGCAAAATGTGTAACACAAAAAGGGTATTCATTCCATCCTCAATTCAAATTCATTCTTATTTTACTTGTGACAGCTTAGTGCATAGGTTTGCTTATTGTCATTAACAACCAAAAAACGTATTCAAAAATGATTTATGGGAGCTCGACCGACCCCCGGGTTGGCGCTATTATAGATCTTGCACCCAAAACTTGCGTCATCTACAGTTCCTCCATATATATCTTGCACCCAAAACTTCCGTGGTCTATAATTCATCCACATATTGGAACATGGTTTACATTTGGACCACAAATTATCTATTAAGATACATTAATATAAATACAATTTAAATAAATATATTTAAACTTGAACCAGAATTTTTTCGAACTCGTCTATTGGTCCTATATCGTCACATCATGAGCTCAGCCGACCGCAGTTCCTTTTAACACTTAGCCAATTATCTCTTTGCGGGGTCGCGCCTTAGCGCTACCGAAAGTTTATGCCCCATGTTCGCTTATTGTAATTTATAAGCAAAAAAGGCATTCAACAACCATTTACGAGAGTCTGACCGACCCCTGGGTTGGCGCTATTATAAATCTTGCACCCAAAACTTCCGTACTCTACAATTCGTCGCGACTTAGCGCTATCGATATCTTATGCCCTCCTGTTCCGTGATATACATGTTGCACACAACACTTCCATGATATACATTTTGCACCAAACACTTCCGTCATTTACAATTCGACCCCGATCCACAAAACTTTCAAACCATTTATCACTCTCTTTAATCCCCGTTACATTTTTGCCCTTTCCAATGCACAATCGCTATGCTTTTACTATTGAATTTTACTATCGACAACTCAACATACAGGTTCACTAATTGGCATTAATAAGCAATATACGAGAGTTCAACCCATTGCCGTTTCTTTTCATACCTAGTTTCTGGGTTGCCGTAACCAAACTTTCCATCCCCCTTTTACGTGATATACATCTTGCACCCAAAACTTCGGTGATCTACAATTCCATAGTTTGCCAACTTTATAGCAGTCGATCTCCAGGTTGGCGCTATTATAGATCATGCACCCAAAACTTCTGCCATCTACAATTCACATGGATTATGATTTTACTAGTAACAACTCAACTCACGTGTTCGAAAGAGATTGGCACTGCTTTTCTTACTCACAACTCGCCAATTTTTCTTAACAATATTACTCCACTCTCCCCATTTTCCAAAATTTACCTTGTAAGCTACTTGGCAGGGACTACGCTGCCACGTAGCACTTGTTTTTTGTAGGTTCAAGTTTTGAATCCATACTTTAACTAGTTAAAAATAAGGAATAACAACTAAACCAATTCATGTCAAAGATAATGAATAACAACTAAATCAATTCATATCAAAGATGCATGACAGAGATGGAAGAATAGGTTGGCTCATGTAAAGATCCAACGGCTAAGTAACGAGAAAGAGACTTAGCGCTATCGATTTCTTATTCCCCATGTTCCGTGATATACATGTTGCACACAACACTTCCTTGATATAAATTTTGCACCAAACACTTGCGTCATTTACAATTCGACCTCGGATATAGATCCCACCTACCTTGGAATCCGTGATCTGAAAAGTGGCTAGGCATTGAATGGCTAGCGATCGATCAGAGTCACGATATAAAATCATGAGCGCAAATGTGAACCAGTGCGTCCGCTAACTCGCATTGGGTCATTTTCAGAAAAAACGGCTAAGTAACGAGAAAGAGAGAGTAGAGGGGAAAACCAAATGAGAATTTGGTTGAGTATAGAAGAGGGAAAAGAAGGTCCAATATATTCAAATCTGCAATAGATAATCCATTTCCTAGCAAGATATTTTCAGTATGTTTCAACTGCAGAAAGCGGTCAGACGAACTTCAAAATAGGGTGACAAGGGTTCCCAAGGAGATGTAAGGCCCCACCAGTGAAATTGTATATATCAGAACATTTCAATGAAAAATGTGTAACATGAAGAGGATATTCATGCCATCTTCAATTCAAATTCATTCTTCTTTTACTGGTGACAACTCAGTGTACATGTTCACTTATTGGCATTAACAAGCAAAAAGCGTATTGAACAACGAGAGCCCAACCGACCCCCGGGTTGGATCTATTATAGATCTTGCACCCAAAACTTGCGTCATCTACAGTTCCGCCATATACATCTTGCACCCAAAACTTCTGTGGTCTACAATTCGTCCACATATTGGAACTTGGTTTTCATTTCGACCACAAATAATCTATTAAGATACATTAATATAAATACAGTTTAAATAAATATATTTAAACTTGAACCTGAATTTTTTTGAACTCGTTGATTGGTCCTATATCATCACATCATGAGCCCGACTAACCACAGTTCCTTTCAACAGTAAGCCAATTATCTCTCCATGGGGTCACGACTTAGCGCTACCAAATTTTTATGCCCCCTGTTCCATGATATACATATTCAACAACGATTTACGGGAGTCTGAACGACCCCCGGGTTGGCGCTATTATAAATCTTTCACCCAAAACTTTCGTCATCTACAAGTGTGCGATATACATCTTTCACCCAAAACTTCCGTACTCTACAATTCGTCATGACTTAACGCTATCGATTTCTTATGCCCCTTGTTCCGTGATATACATGTTGCACACAACACTTCTGTGATATACATTTTGCACCAAACACTTGCGTCATTTACAATTCGATCCCTATTATAGAGCTCGCCTATCCGGGAAATCCGCGATCTAAAAAGTGGCTAGGCATCGAATGGCTAGCGGTTGGTCGGAGTCATGATATAAAAGCACGAGCACAAATGTGAACCGGTGCATCCGCCAAAGCACACATTGGGACATTTTCAGAAAAACGGCTAAGTAACGAGAAAGAGAGAGTAGAGGGGAAAAACAAACAGGAATTTGGTTGAGTATAGAGGAGGGAAAAGAAGGTCCATTATATTCAAATCTGCAATAGATATTCCATTTCATAGCAATATATTTTCTGTATGTTTATGGAGGATTTGTATACATATTGCATATACCTTGAGAGAATCCTGAAGGTAGCGGGCACAGGAAACAACAACTAGAAATTGGAAATTTCCTGAATCGGCAAACTCGACGATCTGCGAAAGAGATGTCAAGAAATGGTCAACGGTCGGATAGGCTTCAAAATAGGGTGACAAGGGTTCCCAAGGAGACGTAAGGCCCTGCCTGTCAAATTGTATATATCAGAACATTTTAGTGCAAAATGTGTAACACGAAAAGGGTATTCATGCCATCCTCAATTCAAATTCATTCTTATTTTACTTGTGACAATTCAATGCATAGGTTCGCTTATTGGCATTAACAACCAAAAAACGTATTCAAAAACGATTTACGGGAGCTCGATCGACCCCCAGGTTGGCGCTATTATAGATCTTGCACCCAAAACTTGCGTCATCTATAGTTCCTCCATATACATCTTGCACCCAAAAATTCCATGGTCTACAATTAGTCCACATATTGGAACATGGTTTACATTTGGACCACAAATTATCTATTAAGATACATTAATATAAATACAATTTAAATAAATATATTTAAACTTGAACCAGACTTTTTTTGAACTCGTCTATTGGTCCTATATCGTCACATCATGAGCCCAGTCGACCGCAGTTCCTTTCAACACTTAGCCAATTATCTCTCTGCGGGGTTGCGCCTTAGCGCTACCGAAAGTTTATGCCCCATGTTCCGTGATAGGTGGGTTGGTTCGCTTATTGGAATTTATAAGCAAAAAACGCATTCAACAACCATTTACGAGAGTTCGACCAACCCCCGGGTTGGCGCTATTATAAATCTTGCATCCAAAACTTCCATACTCTACAATTCGTCGCGACTTAGAGCTATCGATTTCTTATGCCCTCCTATTCCGTGATATACATGTTGCACACAACACTTCCGTGATATACATTTTGCATGAAACACTTTCGTCATTTACAATTCGACCCCGGTTCACAAAACTTTCAAACCATTTATCACTCTCTTCAATCCCCGCTACATTTCTGCCCTTTCCAATGCACATTCGCTATGCTTTTAATATTGAATTTTACTATCAACAACTCAACATACAGGTTCTCTCATTGGCATTAATAAGCAATATATGAGAGTCCAACCCACTGCCGTTTCTTTTCATACCTAGTTTCCGGGTTGCTGTAACTTAACTTTCCTTCCCCCTTTTACGTGATATACATCTTGCACCCAAAACTTTAGTGATCTACAATTCCATAGTTTGCCAACTTTATAGCAGTCGATCTCCAGGTTGGCGCTATTATAGATCATGCACCCATAACTTCTGCCATCTACAATTCACATGGATTATGATTTTACTAGTAACAACTCAACTCACGTGTTCGAAAGAGATTGGTACTGCTTTGCTTACTCACAACTTGCCAAGTTTTCTTAACAATATTACTCCACTGTCCCCATTTTTCAAAATTTACCTTGTAAGCTACTTGGCAGGGACTACGCTGCCACGTAGCACTTGTTTTTTGTAGGTTCAAGTTTTGAATTCATACTTTAACTAGTTAAAGATAAGGAATAAAAACTAAATCAATTCATGTCAAAGATAAGGAATAACAAATAAATCAATTCATATCAAAGATGCCTAACAGGGATGGAAGAATAGGTCGGCTCATGTAAAAATCCTAAAAGCTCAATGCTTAAAAAACTGGAAAAAAAAACACACCCCATAACCCTAAAAAGACGGGAAACCAAAAAAAAATACAAAAATTAAAAAGACGGGAAACCAAAAAGAAAATATAAAAATTAAATAAGTATATTAATACACTAAATGATCATAATATATTAATAATGAAATATTATTATTAAGAATTATAATTAATCATAATATATTAATAATAAAGAAATATTATTATCAAGAATTATAATTGTTTTTATTATTAATAATATATATATATATATATATATATATATATATATATATATATATATTATTAATAATCAACTGTGACTATTACGATGTTAAACATAGTTAGATACTATTTTTAAGGTTATCAAATAGACATATTGATTTATTAAACTATTTAGGAGATAGATTGGTTATAAAAACAGTTACATTATTTTTTTAATATTTAAGGACGTTTTAATAGGTATTTTTTTTTTAAATTTTGGATTTATGTCGCTTTAACGTCTATGCTTTCTTTTCGATATTATGTATTTTTTTTAATTGATCAATGATATTTCATTTTTCATCCTAAAGTGTGGAGTTTTTTTATTAATGTTATGATATTGATATTTTATTAAATATATTTAATTTTTCTAAATTGATTCAAATTTGATTTTTTTAAATTTTTTATATTCTTAATTAAAAAAGAAACAACTTTTAAATTTCTATAAATACATTTATTAGATTCTTCAACTAAAAAATGCAAATTAGTTATGAGATTCTTCACTTACAATATGCATTTCCATAAATACACTTATTAGATTCTTCGATTATAACATGCAAATTAATTATGAGATTCTTTAATTACAAATTAGAAAATGCAAGTTAATTATGAGATTCTTCAATTGCCGAAGGAGTTCTTTAAGGGGAGTTTCTTCTGGAGCCTTTCATCCTCTGTCTGCTGTGTATTAACACATGCCACATGATTCTGTTCACAACAAATAAAAAAAATGCCATGTGTGTCATATCAGCCAATGCTGAATGCCGATGATTATGTGTTTTGGGCACTAAAAGGTGGAGGAGGAGATAGGTGGTGGAGGCATCTGGGCCGTCATGATTATTGAGGCGGTGAATAAGGTATTATATATATATCTGCACTCCAATATTTTTCATTACAATCTTTCCACAGTTTCTTTGCGCTTCTCAAACTCCTAAACTCATATAATCCCTCACAATTTGCATTCCTTCCCATTGGCCCCCATTTCTATCTATACATTCCAATTGGAAATGGCCTCCACCTCCACCTCCACTACTGTTAATCCCCCGCCAATTCTTGCTACTAGGTCTTCCTCAACCATCGAGGCCTAGACGCAAAAAGTCCATTTTCCAACTATCTTTATCGTCGCCTAGTTTTACATGGATTTCGAGTATTTTGGCACAAGGAAGAAATGCAACTGGGAGATACTTTAACTTCTCAAATAAAATACTATCAAAACTTCCTCCGTGCATGTGGCTATCTTCTCACCCTGATATGCAGAATCTAAATGGTGTCTGGATGATCTCCACTTGATGGTGGAGTCGGGGAAGCCCATTATTCCTGGATTTTACCATATCCAGCCCGACGAGCTTAAACAAACACAGGGGGAGGAGTTTATTCTGAATCCCTATGCAACCTCTAAAGGAAGAGAACAAATGAATCTCAACCACGTTACAACTCCACCATGATTGGAAAGTGGAGGATCACTCTCTCCACTGTTGCAAGAATATTTGGGCTAGAGCTGCAAAAGTTTGACAGGTGGCGTTGTATTCCACTGTACAACACACAATAAATATTCATAGCACACGGTTAATTTATCTATTGCGTTGTATTCATTGCCTTTAAGTTAATATATAAACTTATATGCAAGAGTACCTGCTAGATTCCACAATAATACTACATACGTTTCAAAGTGGTTTAGGTCAATGTTTTGTTGTTGTTGTTGTAATGCAAATGCAAGAACCAAGCATGGTCAATTCACATGGAGTGAGCTTTGTTTATTATGTGTTGTTTATGAATTTGAAAAGTAAATGGAGTTTTTTCAAAACACTCACCAATTCGAACTTGTCCGAAAATCCAGTTCACAGAACATAAACAATAATTTCAAATCCAAATTAAAAGGGGATTAGGAGCCTTCATTAGTTGTGATTAACACTTGCTTCCATGTCCATTAACTCATGGTTAGGCGTACGATGGAGATAAGAATAAAAATGGTGTTGATTCGACCACATCACTACTGAGATTTATTGGACCCTGAGTCAACGTGCCAACTTGGGTATCGTGTTGCTATTTGAAATGAAATGAAATTCAACAAGAATCTGTTGAAATTAGAGGAAATGAAATTTAACATCCCTGTAGACTAGGAAAAATGGCGATGTTTCATTCGTCATTGACAAACAACAAAAAAGGGAGAAAGACCGCCCCTTAAAATACACCTTCGGTGTAATAAGTGGGTGTGAGCATGTGTTTAGAGGTGCAAAAATGAAGTATATGTGTTTTTCATTCACACCCTAATTTCTATATAACTAGGTAATTTTTTTGTTCTCTAGATGTTATGGGACATGATTAGACTATTTACTTATTTTGCGTACAATTCAACGCAACCGACTTTGGATGAAATGGAAAAGAAAAACAATGGAAAAGTGATCTTCCCAAGGACTGGAATTGTTTGTGATTACAAAGATCTTAGTAAGACATTCATTTCATAGAATTCTAATATACCTCTCATTTGTACATATGGTTTCTGATTAATGTGAATTAATTAAGTGCTTCCTTTTTGTTTCATTTACGAGGGGAAACAAATACAATCATTATGTTTTTATTTATTTACGAGGGGAAACAAATACAATCATTATGTATTTATTTATTTACGAGGGGAAACAAATACAATCATTATAATGTATCTGTATTTCCATATCCTAAATTTATTTGGTTGAATTTGTCTTTAATATAAATGCAATCAAGCAATCCTAACCTTCTCTCTTGATCTTTGTTTCTATTTTGTGCCTTTATCCATGCATATCCCTGGGATGCTTCCAAAGTTCACACAAACTTCATTTACATGTATAACAAGAACTAGGGAAGTAGAGTTGATACAAAATAAAGCTATATATGGGAATGAAATAAATGTAAAAATTGTCATTCTATGAATGAACCCCAAAAGTGTTTGTGAATCTTGGAGAGATCTCACATCAGGAGAAAAATGATGGGTGTTTTTGTCATCTTTGAAATTTTGTCCCATTTATCCTTATTAGAAAAGATAATTCTTTTAAGGCATCTCTTGTACATAAGGGGCTTCTAACTTTCAAATGGAAAAAGGGAATGTATCATGTTTTCTTTCCCATCATTGGTCTCCCATCAAGGCATGCAATAAGTGATTTTGGGGAACCAATATGTTTGCATATTTTGTGACAATCTCTCTCCCAAGATTCAGTCTTTTCATGCTTTCATTGAATCGATTGACTCGTTACATCATATATACATTGCTATAGTTCACTATATTTTTTAATTTCGCAGATTTTGTGACAATATTTGCCAGGATCCAATCGTTTCATGCTTTCATTGACTCGTTACAACATATCTATACAATGCTATAATTCACTATGTTTTTTAAATTATGTTGGCTTTCCCTGTAAAGCACATAAAACCAAAATCCAAAATCCAAGTAATCTGGGATAAGAATGTGAAGAAAGTTAGGTTGTTTTTTGTTGCTTTTGCATGTGGTAGTTTGAATCTTGCAAAAGTGGCATTGTTGACCTCAGTTGGATTTTTTATTTTTAAAATTTATCTTTAAATTGTCTTGGTTTGCAAATGGACTGAAAAATTCAGCTATAGTGTTGCATAATGTTTCTTTATATTATCTATTATTTTCCCTTCAACTCTTTGTAGTCTATTTGTATGGAGTGTATCATTAATTTGAATAAACATAGGATGCTTAATAAGTTATGGGTAGTTATCCTTTTAGAACCAAAAAAGAAAATTTGGATGATAAATTCACATTTACAAGTTGATGGTTCATTATCAATTGTTAAAATTGCGAAAAGTGAAGAAATGAGAAAGAGAAAATGCATGCTAATATTACTATATTGGTGAAGGTAAATTTGGGTGTGCAATCCACTTTTATACTAATTCGAAGAAGGTGTTCTTTTAAGGGTAGGTTCTCTAGATCCTTTCGTCATATGTACATATAAACAAGTACCACATGCATCTATCCACAATGTATCAACATGCGCCACGTGTGCCTGCTTGCGACCCATTAATGTGATGGATGAATTGCTCGTCAATGTCATCGGTGAGATTATAGTCAAGAAGGCGATAGAGATAGCCGCAACACAGGTAGTGTGGACGAAACCCTAGAGCACGCTCAGGATGAAAATGTTTTCCATTGTACTCCTGGCTTGTGCCAACCTCGCAGATCTGAAGCAAGGTATAGCCATACATAGAGAAATGATTACAAATCGATTTTAGTGAGATATGTTTGTGGAGAGTGCTCTTGTAGGCATGTTGAAGTAGGGCTTCCTTGGATGTTTAATCACAAGAGAGCGTAGAGTTTCA
>JASDQU010103553.1:253701-264205 GCA_032191745.1 Picea mariana | reverse complement strand
GGTATGTTTGATAGATTCTATCCTAGCTTGAAAACTAGGGTATTAATAGATGAAAGAAGATTTGATATGAGTAGATCTGATAAGAATAGTGAAAAATATGTTATACCTATGCATAGAAAGAATGTTTGGACTAATAAGTGTATGCAGGATCCTAGAAAGAAATGTTTGCAGGTTAGCTACCATGATCCTAGTGCGCAGTACAGGAAAGGTTAGGGATCATTGAAAAGAAAGAGAGGATTAACCCTCTGTTACAGTTGCAGAAGACTAGGACATCTTGCTAAGGAATGCCCTGGGAGAAGACCTAGTTGTGTTTGTTGTAAATCTATGGACCATGAAGTATTGGATTGTCCTAGAATGATTGCTAAGCTTGAAGAAATGAATATGAACCAAGAAAACTCTAAGGCAGATCTAGAAACTAAGATTATGACAAAATCCCAGAAAGAATCAGAGAAATTATTACTACAGATGAAAGAAACCCTGAATGACCATCGACATGTCATATTATCAGAGATCTTCAAAGAAAAAGAATGTCTTGAAGCAATAATAGGAGACTTCGACATTGATTGTGTTCCAGATGAGGAAACACAGGTGAATATCATGATAGAGAGAACTTGGGAAGCTATAGGGAGGCCTGTTATGATTCCTTCATTAGGAGGACTAGGACTATTCAAAGGAAAGTTGATAAACCTATGTGGAAAGCTCACCTGGATACCTATGAATGCCAATGGAACTTCGACAGAGGAAGATTTTGACATTATTAAATTTATTGAAAACAGTGCCCCATTTACCATGCTACTAGGAAAACCTTGGATTGAAAGAAATTAGGCCAGAAGGCAAGAAGAAGAGGAGGTTTTAGAACAACATAAGAAAGAGTTAAAAGAATTCATGACTAGAAGGGTTGCTCACTTGATTGAAGCACAGAAGAACAAATCGAATTTATTTAACACCAGAGACCCAGATGTCGAAGTTGCAAGAAAACTAGAAGACCCACAGAAGATTGAAGTACCTATTCCAGATAAAGAAGAAGGATCACCCTCGAATCTTAGGAAGGAATATCAACATCACCAAGTAACTATTCCAAAAGAAGATAAGAATCCGAACGGAAAAATGCATACCAAGACAAAGCTCACTGGGAAGAAGGCTAGAAAGCTAAGTAAGAAGAGGGCCAAGATTGGCAAGTTGCAGAAGGTTCCAGAGGAAATCTCGCAGAAGGAAAATTTGCAAAATTGGAACTTCACTGGGATATCAGAACAATGAAACATGGCACTTCGCCATGGCAAAGCAATATAGTTGTTGGGGACATTATAATCGTTAGACCAACATTCTGAACAGGTAGAAAGACATTTATGAACAGATAGCTCGCCATCCGACAGTTGGGACTACGCCATAATAGAAAGAACGGACTTAATGAAGGCTTCATACACGTTGCAAGAGACCCATTGTTGAGTTACCTATTTATCCCATTGCGCCATGCACCAAGAACACTTTTTCCAATCGAGAGTTTGAGCCCATAGACTAAGTTGATTTTTCATAGTGATCATCGCACTCTTGCTGTCTATTCTATTACAGTATCTAAGTTACTCCCCAAACCCGAGATTGTTAACCCCGAGCGTGTATGTCAGATGAGTTGAGCGCTGCAGATAAATTCGTTGAAGTAGTTTTGATCGACCTCATGACTAAAAGAGTCACGTCGATGTCTACAGGTGTACAAGCATCATCGACGAGAGGACTGCCAACCTCTTCATCCACTGCTCACAGAGCTGGACCATCCAGGCCATCAGATGAAAAGTGAACCAAGCACATGGATGATCTAGTGAATGTCAAATTGATCCTGACCATATTAACCACCTATATTCCACCTATGAACGGCGTAGTAAATCGAGACAACGTACCCAGAGATTTCGAATACACCTTGGTTACGGCGTACCTCCCGAAGGGGATATGCACAGTTCGAGCAGACCAAGATAGGATTTCAGCGTTGAATTTTAGCGACTTGAACCTCAAAGATCACAAAGTCTATAACATGCTCTCCCCACATAAGTACCTAACCATAACTAAGGTAAGAATTTGAAGATAATCTCCCAGTCGTGGACTATGAACCTCGCGTAGTCCACCCTATTGAACGTCATGAAGATTCCCCACTTTGGTAGACACCATGAAGTAAATGTTTGTTTCAAGTTGTTGCTTTCTTGTTACCATGGTGGCTATTTGTGGCTAAACCATTGTATAACAGTTGATCCAACGTTGATCAATTGGATCACAGGGTTGAGTATGCAAGGACCTGATCCACAAGAGTTTTACCCCAGAAAAGCCATGGATCGTGCTCTCGCACAGAAGATCAAGGACACTTATGGCGATGTCGAGAAGGGTGAGGCTACAAGGTAGCTTCTATATAGAGTGGCATAGTGCACCTCTCATGTCAGTTGATTGCAAGGAAATTAGTACGAAAGAACCGACCTACCCAAGTCATCGGTTTTGTAGTCGAACTCGCAGGGAAGTGCGTGGAAGGCCTTCAGATGAACTGGGCGAAGTACCTGGTGAACCAGTTGGAACTCGACTACAGAGAAGCATAGGATTAAGGATATGATTTTCATTTCAGCTGGCTCTTGATCCTTATATATTTTATTGCCTGGGAGATGCCAGAAGGTGCGACCTTCCCAGACATTGAGCCATTTGAACCGTTGGCAGCGAAGTTCAGTACACTGTGGTATTCAAGCGATATGAATAAACAGTGGCAGTCAAATGTTGTTTTTCATACCTATTACAATTAGTTGAAGATAGCCATACAGTCTGATCCTCACATGACTCCGAACACTCTACACTGGTTTAGGCCTTTGATGAAGTTCAGCGCAGATCGACATTTTATTTACATCATAGCACGCACTGACGAACACAAGAAACAACTTCAATCCTACTATAAGTTGATGGAGGAGGACTTAGAGAACATCATTAAGGATTGGTCAGTGGACCTCCTTATTCTAGTAGACCCTGCGTAGATATCTGACATCGACAACCCAGAAACAATGTAGGATACACCTGAACCCAACAGAACAAAGAAGATCGAAGAGGTCCAAGGATTTGACAGCACATCCGTGAAAACTACTTCCATATCACCAGAGGAAGGAGGTGATGGTGAAGAGTTAGATGACAAAGAAGTCAAACAGAAGCAAGGAGACAAGGTTGATCCCCTGAAGAAGAGGAAAGGCTCACCTCCGAAACCTTCCTCCCGGAAGAAATTGAAGGCCACCATGACCAAGATGCAGACTGTCCTCACCTCCGATGACTTCGAATTCCTCATAGCATCCCTGCAAGATGCTTCGCTAGAAATAGAAGAGAAACAAGAAGCAAAGCAAGAGGAGATGTATGATCAGATTGTGAATGAACTCTGAGGGGTACAGCAGGCATTACAGTGCAGTCGCGCAGTCTCCACTACGCCGGGAGAACTAGAATTGGGAGATGAGCCAGCTCAACTCCACCGCCTAGCCGATACAGTCGAAGCTCGCCTTCGACGAGCACAGGAAGAAACCGAGCAAGCCACCCAGACTTTGACACAAGTACAAGGAGTACTCATAGAGAAACACAGTGTTGTAGAATAGGAAAATCTTGCTCTCCAAGAGAAGTTTGATGAAGAAAAAGCACAGCTACAGCAAAAGAAAAGGAACAGTTGCTCACAAAGCAACTCGAAGTAAAAGAAGTGGTCAATAGATCACTTCACTTTGTGATAGTCTTAGAAATCAAGGCAAAAGATAGAGTTACAGAGCAGGTGAACCAGCTCGTAGAAGCGATCCAGCAGCTATAAAAACACATAGAAGATTTGGAGCTATGCACTGTACCTGAGACCCCACAATATGTAAGAGACCAAATAGAAGCAAACGCATGTAGCACAGTTGAAAGGCTAAAGGATCTTACCCTGGAATGTAAGAAACTCACTAATCGCAGTGCCCAGACCTATGAACAACTCATGGAGAACCCATAACTGAAGGCACTGGAGTCGCAGCTCCAAGAGGTGAAGTATCAAGCCGAAACGATACAGGCATAGTTGAAGCCCCTGTCAGCGGCGGAAAGAATGAAGTGGTCCCAAGAGCAGCATACCACCCAACAACAGATCCACACTATCTAAAGTAGATTTATGGAAGTAACTCAGAAACTCCAACCTGTACAAGAAAATACCTACCAATTGTTTACAAAGGTAGAATGCCAAGGAGCAGAGCTAGAGCAGGTTGTCACTACAGTTGAATAATGTCTAGAGGGACCTATCAACTATGAAGTCATCCAAAAGTTTGTTGAACAGGAGGTCATAGCACAAAAACAAGTCGAGGAAGCTCGAGGCATTCGAGGCAGAACTAATCAGACCAGAGTGACTCGAGACGAGTCACAGGTGAGTGTTGGGGGCTTATTGTCCCTTGACCAAGTTTTGGGAGATCCATTGTCAAGTGGACCTATTTTGGGACTTCGACAGCTTGTCGAAGGCCGAGCGCAAGATGAATCAGATATTGCGGGATCTCAACCCCTTTTTTGTCCTTTTTGGGATTTGGGATTATGTAACGGGTATGGGATGTCGACCCATGGGTTTACCCATGTTTAGGCCTATTTTTTTAAGTATAAATAAGTATCTAGGTGACATAAGTAGCCTGGTCGATAAGCTAAGTGCTAAGTGCAAGTATGGTTTGTAGATGCTCTGTGCATATTGTGAGAGACTTGTAGAGCTAAGTGCAAGTGGTTGTAACAGACTGTGAAAGACTTTGTGCTAGACCTAGCCTGGGGAAGGAGGATCTGGAGAGGTGCACACAGATCTCCTGTCCTACGCGGAGTAGGTTTTTTGTGGCTCTGTGCATGTAGATGACTTATTGAAGCTAATAAAGAAGAAGAGTTGGTGGATGTATCCCTAGGGTGGGGGTGAACCACGTAAATACTGTGTTATTATTATCTTTGCGATGTGTTGATGTGTTTATGTCTTTACTTGCTAAGTGATTTGATATAGATAGATAGATCTGTTTATGCTTTGTGCTTATGATGAATCTGGATACTAGATCTGACATAGGTGAATGTGCTTAGTGCTTGAATATGCTAGATCTAATCCATTTATTTATCCTAAGTTCTTAAATACATTAGATCAGGGTGAATATTGCGATGCTTTGTTTTATCCGTGAAGTAGATATTGGTTAAATAATGATGAAATAACGGTGCTAAGTACTCTAGTAAGTATTATAATCACAGATCTGTGTCCCAGCTAAGGTTGCAGACACCTGAGTCCTGCAACCACCCCTGCCTCTACCTCGGGTGAGACTTCATCTGCTTCACAGATGTTGTCGAAAGGGCTGGTAGTTAGGGTTTTGTTGGTGTGTTGTTGTAGCGTTGAACCCTGGGTTTTCCCCTGTGCCAACAATGCTTTAATTTCCTTGCTAATTTCCATTTACTTTTGTTAATTCATTTACAAGACAAATGTATAATTAGACAGGGACTGGGTTAATCCCTAATAAAGGACAGTGATATGATAATTGAATAGCATTGACAACTAATTTATGTTGTGCATGACAGTGATGACGAAAATTTTGCATGATGTGTGTTGTGTATTTATAGATAGTGAATCATATGCACCGATTCTGTATATGGCAGCATTTTTGACAGGTAAAAGACGGCGTTGTAATCGTTGTTGTGTCTGACGGTAATTTAGGGTTTATTGGTGAGGTAATCTTGATGTTTTAAAGTGATAACATAATATATGTTACTTATTACTTCTTAGCACATAAACATTAAGGTCTTTGTTTGGCATATGTGGTCACCAGTACCTTGCAATGTTGTTATTCATTTTCAGATCCACACAATAATGAGTAACAAATCAATGCATCTATTGAAACGATTTACTAAAGGTACATCAAGACACAAGTAAGTTCACTCATTCTCTATTGATTTGACAACTGCGCACTAATTATTTAAGGCCAGTAAGCTCGAAGTGTTATTAATGATGGCCCAGATGTATGTTTGGAAAACAGTATGATTGTCTAAATTATGGTTATGTTCTTCTCTCTAAATGTTGAGCTGAAGGAACATTACTTTATGCATTGTGTTGACATACAAAATAYCGGATTATATTTTACCTCACAAGAAGACTTGCAATCTGGTTGCATTGGCTGTGGGTATGGCACATGAACGTATGCTTGTTTTAATATGGTTTCCACTTTTCATTTAAGTGATTAATTTTGGTCCTAAACACACAGTGYAGAAAGTAATTCAATGTTTAGTAATTGCACCTTCAAGAGACTTAATTTGGGCGTTATACTTAGCAGAAACATTCATTAAGAGTACCTAATATAATCATTGACTRTACCTAATTTAATCAACTATGTTGGCAGCATTTAAAATTTCTCTTTCGACACTGGTACACTAGTAYAATGTGAGAGACTTCCTAAAGAGGCGCCTCTTAAGGAAGCAAAAATCCTTCAGTTTGTTGCACAAATTAATTTTTGAGTAATGTCACCTCGTGTCTTGTTGACTGGTTGCTTGGTTGCTTGGGTTAAAGGTCTAGGTATGTTGTTGCGCCAAGGATATTGTCAYGCATATCACTTATGACAGCATGATTCCTGATGAGGGGATCATTGTGCGCCCTGATGGATATATGTGAATGATATCCTGGTCRAAGTCTTGTGCTTCCCGATGTGGGCGTTTATTGTTGTAATTGATATTGGTACTGGATTGTGTAATGCCTCAATTCATTGGTTTGYGTGTCGTAGAGGCATCTAGTAACTAGTTGTCGAAGTCGTTGTGTCGGGTTTGTTGATGTTGTCCTTTAGCCTGTAGGTGTCATCTTGCATGTGTCGGGTTTGTAGTTGTTTATATATGTCTTTGATTATCACACGTTTCGTCCAGTTGCATGACATGCTATCTTGTTGAGTCGTTGTTGTCTGTTACCTGAAAGTGTAAGTTGTGTTCATCGCCAAGTCGTGTTGATTAATTGTTGTCGTTGATTTCTGTCCTGCAAAAATTAAAAATAAAACAAAAATGACTTTTTCTTTGTGTTGTGTCGCATGTAGTCGTAACGATGGGGTCGTTACATAATATATTAATAGAGTATTATTGTATTATTAAGTTCTATGAGTATTAACAGTACTTTAATCATATAAATATTAAACTATAATACTTTATTATTAATATATCACTTTTTAAATATTAATAAATTATTATGCTAGATAATAAGGTTTCTAATTTATTATATTAATATTATATAATTATATTAATTTATTGTATTATTAAGGTATTATTACTATCTATATTTTTTGTTCTTTAATATCGAAACTACAATTAGAATGAGAATGATAGTATTACTTTATTATTAATATATTAATAATAGATTAATATTAGGATTATTAAAAATTCTTGATAATGTAAAAGCCAAGTTTAGGAGCATTGAGGGTTGGTTAGAAGAAATTAATTTTGATATAGGATTCAATCAAGGTTGTCCCCTATCCCCTATCCCTTTTGGTATTTACATTGACACATTAGAAGATTGTTTGGAAACTGCAGGTTGTGTTGGACAACCTCTTATTAGTATAGAAATCATCCTTCTTCTCTATGTCGATGATAGTGTTCTTATGGAAAGGAATCCTTATGACCTTAGTAAGAAACTTAGAATCCTCAAGGACTTATACTCTAGTACAAGTATGATTGTGAACAATGACGACACAAACTTGGTTATGACAATTAAATCCAACAAGATCACCTACGTAAATTTTGTATTTGAAAACAATATCTTGGAGGAAGTACTTTCCTACAAGTATCTTGGAATTGATATTCATCACAAGATCAATTGGAACTATAGCATTGAGAAAAGGATAAATGGAGGGTTGAAAGCTTATCATGGGCTTGAAAATAATTGTAAATTAGCAAACCTTTGGCTATGGCATAAGAAAAAGATCCTCTTTGAGAGTCTCGTCACTCTTGTTATCTTATATGGATGTGAAGTTTAGGGATGTAGTATCTCGCGAGAATCCTAGAGAAAGATAAAGAAGATCCAAAAGAATTATATAACTTATAATCTCAAAATTAAGGGAAATACACCCTATCATATCCTCATCATCGAAGTGAGTCTTTCTCCCATTGAGAGCATAACTATGATTAGGTACTTAATGTACAAGAACAATATAAGAAACATGGATGACAAGACGCTCCCCAAAATTTCTTCAGACTCTAACCAAAATCACCAACAGCTCAAGCGGGGGATGGCTACGACCCTAGTTCTCGAGCCGACTTTGGTTTTCTACACTGTTTGTAATTTCGGTCTTGGCTACGACCCTATTTCTCCAACCAGCCTTGGCTATCTAGTTGGGGACCACCTGCGTGTTCCTTTTGCAGAGGAGTATGACCGTCCATTTCTAGTGAGCCTGCTACAAGCCGAAAGTGCCCCTATTTCATGGCTCTTCTCTCGGAACAACTACTCTTCTCTCGACATGTTTCACGAGCCAGTAGTAGGAATAGTATGGAACATGAAGGGGACAATCAAGGATCGATCCACGACCTCTCTTGTTTGAAAATCATTCAACGGGTACCTCGACTATTTCTTGCTCCTCAATGGATTCATCGTCAATAGAGACTGAACGCCTCCTTATTGACCATCTAATGCGGGATATTAGGGTTTGAGAATTAAACTACCTGGATTCTACTTGACAGCATGAACATTATCCATCCTGCACGATAGCAAAATATCAGTGCCTCCAGATTCTCTCCCAGGGTCGTTGGAATCGAGAAATACAACCCTCATTCCCGAACCACTAGCGATATGTTGACCAGAAGGACATGCATAGTAGATGCGGCTCACTGGATTAGCGTGCCCACACCTGTTTTTCCCTTGTTGAGTTTGTATTTTTTGTAGTATTTAATTTAAACCCCTTTATAATTTTTTATTTCAAGTCTCCAATCACCGAATAGCTAATTTTATGTTCCATCATTCGGCTACAATTTTAAAATAAATTGTTACTTTAAAAGTAGAAAATGTTCTCAGCATCCCCAACCATGAAATGAGACATTTTAATTTGCAAAATTATAAATAAAATATCATCTAGAACCACAGTTACTCCAAGGCATTGTAGTGCTCCTCCATTGCCTGATTTAATTCCTTTGAGTCCAATAAGATATCCATTCCTTCAAGGAAATATTAGTAGATCTGACATTCAAGGTCTGCAATATTTTCTAGTCCCCGTAGATCAATCTCAATGAAATAAAAGCTCAATGGGGAGGTTGTAGAGGCAGAACCCTRCTAAACAAATTGTCCAAAAAATCATGGGGACCACTACAATCGCATGGAAAGCAAACAAATGGAAGGAATATTCATCTCAACATGGGTYATATCAKAGCTTCGATTCCATATCCATGACTTACAAATTTCCTCAATTGCTMGTGGCATCATGGGATGCCTGGGAAATAAGGAAAGTTATTTTTWACACTATATATATCCTTATAATAGTGTAGGGTGGAATTTAATATTTACCTAACTAAACCTTAACAGAACCTCGTTAAGTCTGATGAAAAATCCTAGAGTGTAAAGTGGGAACCTTGGAGCTAAGAGTGCATTTATTTCCATGAATTTCAATGYCTGCCATGCTAGGAAGATTATACCCTACACCCTCTATGTATAATATGTATACTCCATTATGTATATTGTAATGTTGTTTAGACAAACAAACAAACTGTGAGTTTGTTTTAAAACATTCCACTAATCTCTTCGATTTCCAATTCGTTCGATCGTTCTGGATCCTTCCTCAGRAATCAACTGAAAATGTAAGCCCATCCAAAGAAAACATGTGCAGATCTGGTCAATCACATTGATAACACCTTAATCCATACCGCCAACAACGATTCCACTTGCAAGTGACGTACACTTCCATATAGCATTGCATGGATTGAACCTACGTGGCAGAAGTTTGTGAACAAGTTGTAAAGGGTGAGCATAATTGCATGGATTGTAAGTACATGGCAGAATATTGTGAACAAGTTGCAAAGGGCGAGGAAACAAGAAAACAACAATGCTCCAATTATATAGCAAGTGGCAGAGAACAATTCAATGCCCATGCAATGCAAGCTCTCATTTATTGGATGCTAACTAGCAGTTGCTTTTTATACAAACTCATGTTCCCTTTTGGTCAGGTTCTCATGATTGTTGGATGCCAATGATTAGTTATTTTTTATAGAGACTCATGTTACACTCGGCCAGGATAATCATGTTTGTGTCTTATAATGTTTAAGTCGTAGTCTAAACATTCTATGTTTTGTCTTTTCTCCGACGATATTTTTTGGGGATATTTGCCCGAAATCCAGTGAGAAATTGTTAATCCAAAGATTTGAGTGATTATTTCTATATAATCTGAATGCCTCGGGGGTTTTTTATCATGTTTAATCCATTTTTGCATTCAAAAATGGATTTTAAACAACAACAAAAATGTGATTTTGTGTAGATATGTCGTCAGATTTCGACGAAAAAACTAAAATGTAGAACAATTAGACAACGCCAATG
>JASDQU010103553.1:240545-250845 GCA_032191745.1 Picea mariana | reverse complement strand
CGTTTATTTTGATCATTCCATCCGTGCATGCAGCAGATCTGCTGTCTTCTTGCGGTCACGGGTATTTCTTTGTCATTTGATTGTATTCCAGTACAGATCCATGAGATCTGACTGACGTTTAGTCGATATATTTCAGTAGGCGATTTGTATTCCCACGCATGCACTGTTATTTGTCGTAATATTGAGTTGTTGGTCTTATATGCCATTGCATGCATCATTTTATGATTGTAAAACCTTTGTTATGCTACATGCAACTATAATAACCTACATGCAACCATAATAATTGACATGCAAACACTTTAAACAAAAGAACATCTTCACCGACCACTAAAACGCATCCAGAAACCCCCAGTGTATCAGATCTGCACGCTGGAATAGTAAGACAGTAGCAAATATCTTGATCAGCCGGATCAGGGATATTTCACAGTTGTGGAAAGAATGAAGCGGTCCCAAGAGCAGCGGACCGCCCAGCAGCAGATCCACACTATCCAAAGTAGATTTATGGAAGTAACTCAGAAACTCCAACCTATACAAGAAAAGGCCTACCAATTGTTTACATAGGTAGAAGGCCAAGGAGCAGAGCTAGAGCATGTAGTCACTACAGTTGAACAGCATCTAGAGGGACCTATCAACGATGCAGTCATCCAAGAGTTCGTTGAATAGGAGGTCATAGCGCAGCAACAAGTCGAAGAAGATCAAGCCAAGCTCGAGGCATTTGAGGCAAAACTAATCAGACCAAAGTGACTCAGGACGAGTCACGGGCGATTGTTGGGGGCTTATTGTCCCTTGACCAAGTTTTGGGAGATCCTTGGTCAAGTTGACCTATTTTGGGACTTTAATAGCCTGTCGAAGGCCGAGCTCAAGATGAAGCAGATATCATGGGATCTCGACCCCTTTTTGGGTCCTTTTTGGTTTGGGATTATGTAACAGGTATGCAATGTCAACCCATGGGTTTACCCATGTTTAGGCCTATTTTTTAAAGTATAAATAAGTATCTAGGTAACATAAGTAGCCTAGTCGATAAGCTAAGTGATAAGTGCATGTATGGTTTGTAGATGCTCTGTGCATATTGTGAGAGACTTGTAGAGCTAAGTTCAATTGGTTGTAACAGACTGTGAAAGGCTTTGTGCTAGACCTAGCTCGGGGAAGGAGGATCTAGCGAGGTGCGCGCAGATCTCTTGTCCTACGTGGAGTAGGGTTTTTGTGGCTTTGTTCATGTAGATGACTGATTGGAGCCAATAAAGAAGAAAAGTTGGTGGACGTATCCCCAGGGTGGGGGTGAACCACGTAAATACTGTGTTATTCTACTCTTTGCGATGTGTTGATGTGTTTATGTCTTTACTTGATAAGTTCTTTGATATAGATAGATAGATATGTTTATGCTTTGTGCTTATGATGAATCTGGATGCTAGATATGACATAGGTGAATGTTCTTAGTGCTTGAATATGCTAGATCTGATCCATTTATTTATGATAAGTGCTTAAATACATTAGATTAGGGTGAATGTTGTGATGCTTTGTTTTATCTGCGAAGTAGATATTGGTTAAATAATGATGAACTAACGGTGTTAAGTGCTCTAGTAAGTATTATAATCATAGATGTGTGTCCCATCTAAGGTTGCAGACACCTGAGTCCTGCAACCACCCCCGCCTCTGCCTCGAGTGAGACTTCATCTGCTTCGAAGGTGTTGTCTAAAGGGCCGATAGTTAGGGTTTTGTTGGTGCGTTGTTGTAGCGTTGAACCCTGGGTCTGCCCCTGTGCCAACAATGCTTTAATTTCCTTGCTAATTTCCATTTACTTTTGTTAATTCTTTTACAAGACAAATGTATAATTAGACAGGGACTGGGTTAATCCCTAATAAAGGACAACGATATGATAATTGAATAGCATTGATAGTTAATTTATGTTGTGCATGACAGCGATGATGATGATTTTGCATGATGTGTGTTGTGTATTTATAGATAGTGAATCGTATGCAACGATTCTGTATATGGCAGCGTTTTTTACAGGTAAAAGACAGTGTTGTAATCGTTGTTGTGTCTGATGGTAATTTATGGTTTATTGGTGAGGTAATCTTGATGTGTTAAAGTGATAACATAATATATGTTACTTATTACTTCTTAGCACATAAACATTAAGGTCTTTGTGTGGCATATGTGGTCACCAGTACCTTGCAAGTTGTTATTCATTTTCAGATCCACACAATAATGAGTAACAAATCAATGCAACTATTGAAATGATTTGCTAAAGGTACATCAAAACACAAGTAAGTTCACTCTTTCTCTGTTGATTTGACAACTGCACACTAATTATTTAAGGCCAGTAAGATCGAAGTGTTATTAATGACAGGCCAGATGTATGTTTGAAAAACAATATGATTGTCTAAATTCTGGTTCTGTTCTTCTCTCTAAATGTTGAGCTGAAGGAACATTACTTTATGCATTGTGTTGACATACGAAATATCAGGTTATATTTTACCTCACAAGCAGACTTGCAATCTGGTTGCATTGGTTGTGGGTATGGCACATGAACGTATGCTTGTTTTAATATGGTTTCCACTTTGCATTTAAGTGATTAATTTTGGTCTTAAACACACAGTGCAGAAAGTAATTCAATGTTTAGTAATTGCACCTTCAAGAGACTTAAATTTGGGCGTTATACTTAGCAGAAACATTCATTAAGAGTACCTAATATAATCATTGATTGTACCTAATTTAATCAACTATGTTGGCAGCATTTAAAATTTCTCTTTCAACACTGGTACACTAGTACAATGTGGGAGACTTCCTAAAAAGGTGCCTCTTAAGGAAGCAAAAATCCTTTAGTTTGTTGCGCAAATTAATTTTTGAGTAATTTCACCTCATGTCTTGTCGACTGGTTGCTTGGTTGCTTGGGTTAAAGGTCTAGGTATGTTGTTGTGCCAAGGCTATTGTCACGCATATCGCTTGTGATGGCATGATTCCTGATGAGGGGATCATTATGCACCCTGATGGATAGATGTGAATGATATCCTAGTCGGAGTCTTGTGCTTCCCGATGTGGGCATTTATCGTTGTAATTGTTATTGGTATTGGATTGTGTATTGCCTCAATGCATTGGTTTGCGCATCATAGAGGCATCTAGTAACTGGTCATCGAAGTCATTGTGTCGGGCTTGTTGATGTTGTCCTTTAGCCTGTAGGCATTATCTTGCATGTGTCGAGCAGGTAGTTGTCTATATATGTCTTTGATTATCGCATGTTTCGTCCAGTTGCATGACATGCTATCTTGTTGAGTTGTTGTTGTCTATTGCCTGAAAGTGTAAGTTGTGTTCATTGCCAAGTCGCGCTGATTAATTGTTGTCGTTGATTTCCGTCCTGCAAAAATTAAAAATAAAACAAAAATTACTTTTTCTTTGTGTTGCGTCGCATGTAGTCGTAACGATGGGGTCGTTACATAATATATTAATAGAGTATTATTGTATTATTAAGTTCTATGAGTATTAACAGTACTTTAATAATATAAATATTAAACTATAATACTTTATTATTAATATATCACTTTTTAAATATTAATAAATTATTATGCTAGATAATAGGGTTTCTAATTTATTATATTAATATTATATAATTATATTAATTTATTGTATTATTAAGGTATTATTACTATCTGTATTTTTTGTTCTTTAATATCAAAACTACAATTAGAATGAGAATGATAGTATTACTTTATTATTAATATATTAATAATAGATTAAAATTAGGATTATTAGGTAAAAGCCAAGTTTAGGAGCATTGAGGGTTGGTTAGAAGAAATTAATTATGATATAGGATTCAATCAAGGTTGTCCCCTATCTCCTATCCCTTTTGGTATTTACATTGACACATTAGAAGATTGTTTGGAAACTGCAGGTTGTGTTGGACCAACTCTTGTTAGTATAGTAATCATCCTTCTTCTCTATGCCGATGATAGTGTTCTTATGGAAAGGAATCCCTATGACCTCAGTAAGAAACTTAGAATCCTCAAGGACTTATACTCTAGTACAAGTATGACTGTGAACATTGACAACACAAACTTGGTTATGATAATTAAATCCAACAAGATCACGTACGATAATTTTGTATTTGAAAACAATATCTTGGAGGAAGTGATTTCCTACAAGTATCTTGGAATTGATATTCATCACAAGATCAATTGGAACTATAGCATTGAGAAAAGGATAAATGGAGGGTTGAAAGCTTATCATGGGCTTGAAAATAATTGTAAATTAGCAAACCTTTGGCTATGGCATAAGAAAAAGATCATCTTTGAGAGTCTTGTCACTCTTGTTATCTTATATGGATGTGAAGTTTAGGGATGTAGTATCTCGCAAGAATCCTGGAGAAAGATAAAGAAGATCCAAAAGAATTGTATAACTTATAATCTCAAAATTAAGGGAAATACACCTTATCCTATCCTCATCATCGAAGTGAGTCTTTCTCCCATTGAAGGCATAACTATGATTAGGTACTTAATGTACAAGAATAATATAAGAAACATGGATGACAAGAGGCTTCCCAAAATTGCTTCAAACTCTAGCCAAAATCACCAACGGCTCAAGCGGGGATGGCATAACGATGTCAAGTCTTGGCTAAACCATTGGGGAGTAAAAGAAGTTAAGGAGAATATATGGTGTGATAAATAATTAGAGGATAAAAGAAAAATAAGATATTATAAGGAGGTGGTTAACCCTAACCTTGAAGATTAAAAGTATCTCTCTATTTTGACTAGCATAAAGATCAATATTGCTAAAATAAGAACTAATTCTCATGAGTTGCACAGTGAAACTAGGAGTTGGGAAATCCCCAAAATACCATGGCAAGAAAGAATCTTCCACCTTTATGACACCAAGAGTGTTGAATATGGAAAGCACTTTCTCTTAGAATTCCATGTGTATACCCAAATTATATCCTAATTTCAAAATATTTGTCACAATACCTACCTTCCAAACCTTCTAAGTCATCAAAACTTTGGTGATATTGGAAGGATTCTCTTAATGCTAAATTCAAGAATCGAAATAACATTTTAAAGAAATCCAAGTAATCTCGTATTTTTGTTAATGTTAACCATCATAATCATCATTATTTTAATGTATTATTAATACATTGAAAAGTAAAGTTTCTTATTTATAGTTTGTAGTAGCTTAATATCTTATTAGTGGTTTCATACTATTGGTTTAATGTATTACTATTATAATATTTTAATACAATTATGTCGAAGGCATGTATATAGGAAAAGGTTTTGCCCGAAACCACGGGGAAAAACCTGTCAGCCGAGAAAAACACCTTATCACTCCAGCTGTCAACCAGAAAAAACCACCTTATCACTCTAGTTGTAATGCATTTCACATTTAATTTTTACCTTATCACTCCAGTTGTCAGGCATTTTATTTCTTTTTTAATGAGGGCATGACCATGTCAAGTCACCCCCCCATTCACTGTAGCTTCTACACTCTCTAATTTTGGTGTTGGCTACGACCCTAGTTCTCGATTTGGTTTTCTACACTGTTTGTAATTTCAGTCTTGGCTACGACCCTATTTCTCCAACCAGCCTTGGCTATCTAGTTGGGGACCTCCCGCGTGTTCCTTTTGCAGAGTATGACCGTCCATTTCTAGTGAGCCTGCTACAAGCCGAAAGTGCCCCTATTTCATGGCTCTTCTCTCGGAACAACGACTCTTCTCTCGACATGTTTCATGAGCCAGTAGTAGGAATAGTATGGAACATGAAGGGGACAATCAAGGATCGATCCACGACCTCTCTTGTTTGAAAATCATTCAACGGGTACCTCGCCTATTTCTTGCTCCTCAACGGATTCATTGTCAATAGAGACCGAACACCTCCTTATTGACCATCTAATGCGGGATGTTAGGGTTTGAGGATTAAACTACTTGGATTCTACTTGACAGCATGAACAATATCCATCCTGCACGACAGCAAAATACCAGTGCCTTCAGATTCTCTCCCAGGGTCGTTGGAACCGAGAAATACAACCCTCATTCCCGAACCACTAGTGATATGTTGACCAGGAGGACAGGCTGAGTAGATGCGGCTCACTAGATTAGCGTGCCCACACCTGTATTTCCCTTATTGAGTTTGTATTTTTTGTAGTATTTAATTTAAACCTCTTTATAATTTTTGATTTCAAGTCTCCAATCACTGAATAGTTAATCTTATGTTCCATCATTCAGCTACAATTTTAAAATAAATTGTTCCTTTAAAAGTAGAAAATGTCCTCAGCTTCGAAGATAGATCCCCAACAATGAAATGAGACATTTTAATTTGCAAAATTATGAATAAAATATCATCTGGAACCACAGTTACTCCAAGGCATTGTAGTGCTCCTCCGCTTCCTGATTTAATTCCTTTGTGTCCATTAAGATATCCATTCCTTCAAGGAAATATTAGTAGATCTGACGTTCAAGGTCTGCAATATTTTCTAGTCCCCATAGATCAATCTCAATGAAAGAAAAGCTCAATGGGGAGGTTGTAGAGGCAGAACCCCTGCTAAACGAATTGTCCAAAAATTCATGGGGACCACTACAATCGCATGGGAAACAAACAAATGGAAGGAATATTCATCTCAACATGGGTCATATCAGAGCTTCGATTCCATATCCATGACTTACAGATTTCCTCAATTGCTCGTGGCATCATGGGATACCTGGGAAATAAGGAAGGTTATTTTTAACACTATATATATCCTTATAATAGTGTAGGGTGGAATTTAATATTTACCTAACTAAACCTTAACAGAACCTCATTAAGTCCGATGAAAAATCCTAGAGTGTACAGTCGGAACCTTGGAGCTAAGAGTGCATTTATTTCCACGAATTTCAATGCCTGCCATGCTAGGAATATTATACCCTACACCCTCTATGTATAATATGTATACTCCATTATGTATATTGTAATGTCGTTTAGTCAAACAAACAAACAGTGAGTTTGTTTTAAAACATTCCACTAATCTCTTTGATTTCCAATTCGTTCGATCGTTCTGGATCCTTCCTCAGGAATCAACTGAAAATGTAAGCCCATCCAAGGAAAACATGTGCGGATCTAGTCAATCACATTGATAACACCTTAATCCATACCACCAACAACGATTCCACTTGCAAGTGATGTACACTTCCATATAGCATTGCATGGATTGAACGTACGTGGTAGAAGTTTGTGAACAAGTTGCAAAGGGTGAGCATAATTGCATGGATTGTAAGTACGTGGCAGAATATTGTGAACAAGTTGCAAAGGGCGAGGAAACAAGAAAACAACAATGCTCCAATTATATAGCAGGTGGCAGAGAACAATTCAACGCCCGTGCAACACAAGCTCTCATTTATTGGATGCTAACTAGCAATTGCTTTTTATACAAACTCATCTTTCCATTTGGTCAGGTTCTCATGACTGTCGGATCCCAACGATTAGTTATTTTTTATAGGGACTTGTGTTACACTCGACCAGGATAATCATGTTTGTGTCTTATAATGTTTACGTCATAGTCTAAACGTTCTATGTTTTGTCTTTTCTTCGACGATATTTTTTGGGGATATTTGCCCGAAATCCAGTGAGAAATTGTTAATCCAAAGATTTGAGTGATTATTTCTATATAATCTGAATGCTTCAGGGGTTTTTTATCATGTTGAATCCATTTTTGCATTCAAAAATGGATTTTAAACAACAAAAAAATGTGATTTCGTGTAGATATATGTCGTCGGATTTCGACGAAAAAACTAAAACATAGAACAATTAGACAACGCCAATGTTTAATATATTTTTAAGTTGGTTGAGTTGCATTGGATCAACTCTAAATGTATCACACCTTATTGTTTAAGACTCTGTAGTTTGAACACACAACATTTTGTTAACGTGGATCCATATAAGAAGTATAAATATTGATCCATATTTTATGAGAAGGATGAAATGAATACAGATTATTAAAATATGCTTAACACGGAATAACAGATATACATTAAAATTGGTTTTCTATTCAATAAGGAAATAAGCTGAAACTGTAAAATGCAGTGCAAAACAAGCTTGTTGGAATGGTGGTGGCTTATCTCTGAGAAGAGATGTGAAGGTTGCGCTCATTCACAAGAAGATGATTACAATGAGGCTCTGAAGGCATTTTTACAATAAACAGGACTGTCAAAAACCCTAGACATCCAAAAACCTAACCCTAGGAGATCAAGCGCCAAAATTCATGTGGGCTCTGTTTGGGTAAGTTAGTACATCAACTTCCCAAGGTCGTAACTTTTGTATACGATCTTTGTTTTAGGCGCACGATAGCCCATTAGAAAGGTCTATCTAAGGACTACACATTTCGCTGCAATATATTAGAGGGCATTTTCGACTGTGGCGAGCCCTGAAAATGTTGTTTAGGGCCTCAAAATGGCACCGCAAGTCAAGGACCCGAAAACTAGGAAAAAAACTGGCAAATTGGAAAACTACCAAAATGAACCAATTGGAATAGGTGGGAGGCCACTGAAATCCATCTGGATCAATCCTCCCTCCTTAGGAAGCAATTGTATCCATTGTGTTGATTTCCCCCATCAAATGAGGAAATTTCTACTGAATTTGGCACCAGGTGAGCCACTTACCTTGGTGCAGGAGATGCCCTTCTTTGACAACTCAATAAAGTTGGATCCTTTGTTATCGGGTGCCCTTGATATGTGTGTCCACAATTTGATCATTGGATGTCTGTTGCATGCAGTCAAGGTTGAGCTATGTTGGTGTCAACTTCTCTATTATCTCTGAGGTGTCCAATAATGGTGGGAAATATGGCCGAAGGAGAGCCACGTTGAAGACTTGATGCAGGCCAAGGAAAGGGGGAATGTTGAGCACAAAAGCATTGTCACCCACAACCTTGGTGATGGTGTATGGCCCATACCGGAGTGGGTGAAGCTTCCTATGGGGCCCTGTAAGGCATTCTTTCTACAAGTGCAACCCAACTTTGTCACCCACCTGAAATTTATGTGGCACCCGGTGTTATTCGTGGTGTTGCTTGTACTTGGCATTAGACTTCTATAAAATATCCTGAACCTATTGGCGGATGTGATGGATCCTCTCAATGAACCAGGTGGCTTTGTCAGCTTCTAGTGGAGCAGGAGACGATTCGGTCGAGGTGTTCACCAGGGGTAGTGCAACATCCATGGGGCCCAATGGTTGGAATCCAAACCCCACCTTAAAGGGGTTGTGGCCAGTTGAGCTATGTAGGGATCAGTTGTAGCTATGCTAGACATAAGAAAGACTCTCATCCCATGTGTGGCGATGCTTGGAATTGTACATGCGTAGGATATGTACGATCATCTGATTGACGACCTCAATTTGGCCATATGTCTGGGGGTGGAAGGCAGTGGATTTGGTGAGCTTGGTATCCAGCAGTGACCAAAGGCTTGACCAAAATGTGCTGAGGAACCGACTATCCCGATCCGAGACAATGGTTTGTGGGATCCCAAATTGTACCCAGATGCGTTCAAAGAAGAGCTTGGTAGTGGCCTCTGCAGTGATGTTCTTCTTGCAGGTGGCCATAATCGCCATCTTGGAAAAGCGATCAACAACCACAAAAACACAGTCATTGCCCCTCTTCATGGATGGGAGGTTTGACATGTGGTCCATTGAGATGGATTCCCATGGCTTGTCAAGAATAGGAAGAGGGGTGTACATGCCTTGTTTCTTAGTGTTCAGTTTGGAAATAGCACAGGCAGTGCAGGACCTGATATACTTGCCAACATCATGTCAAAGTTTTGACCAGTAGAAATGTTTTTGCAGCACTGCCACTGTCTTTTCAACACCAAAGTGTCATGCCACCCGACTGTAGTGAGCTTCCCAAATCATCTTTGGGCACTCACTTGATGGAACACAGTGATGGCCCAGACGACATAACAGCTCATCCTGAAGATGGAAGTTAGCGACCACTAAGTTTTCTCCCAACATTTGGTAGGTGGTGGAGAAGTCAGGGTGTGTCTCATAGAGGTGGGGCCATCCAGAGGTCTCATGGCTGCAAGAGTCTAGCACTATGGTGAGTGTCATGACTGGAGATTGGCTAAGGAAATAAAAAACTTGGTTGGTACTTCCTATTTTATACTTGATGTTGAGGTGGAACTGTTGTAAGTATGTGGACCACTTATAATGGCATTCATTCTGCAATTTTCCTTGGGTCTTCATGAACTGTAGTGACTTGTGATCAGTGTGGATGACTATCTCCTTCCCTAGAATGTAATGTCTCCATTGGCGACAGGATTTTAAAATGGAGTACATTTCTTTGGCATAAGTAGGGTACTTACGAA
>JASDQU010103553.1:217460-235226 GCA_032191745.1 Picea mariana | reverse complement strand
CTGGATGGTATCTCCGATAGGCTAGGGTGTGTCTCTCAACACCGAAACCGATCAAGGGTGGTGGTTTCCTCCAGAAATCCACAAAACAACAAGGTCGGCTCTCCTCCTCCTCTGGAAGCTCTCAACATCAAATCATAATCATGCATAATGAATTAGGTTGCTTTTCCCTTCCTTTATTGCTTTCCGAAACCCTAATTCTTCGTTGACAACACTTAACCTAGGCGATTTTCCTCCTAAGTGATTTATTTGTCAATTAAGCCCCCCCTTAACACCTTTTCATTCTAATTCTTCGTTGACTTAGGCTTAAGTGACTTTTCCTAAGTATTTTGGCTTAATTCATCGTTTAGCCATTAATTCCTCCTTATTTCTCCATCTTGTTCCCTGTTTGTGCCTGACTATAGTCTACGGGAACATATAGACTACTAAGTCACTCCCGGCTGGCCTACTCTTGGGGACGGGACATCACAAACTGACAAGGGCTTCAACTGCACCTATATCGCTTTGGCTTGATACTTCACCTCTTGGAGTTGCAACTCTAGTGTCTTTAGTTCCGGGTTCTCCGTGAGTTGTTCATAGGTCTAGGCCCTGCGATTAGTGAGTTTCTTACATTCCAGGGTAAGAGCCTTTAGCCTTTCAACTATGCTCTAGGCGGTTTCTTCTCTTTGGTCTCTTACATCTTGTGGGGTCTCAGGCACAGTGCGTAGCTCCAAATATACTATGCGTTTTTGTAGCTACTGGATGGCTTCTGTGAGCTGGTTCACCTGCTATGTAACTCTATCTTCTACCTTGATTTCTAAGACTATCACAGAGAGAAGTGCTTTGTTGACCGCTTCTTTTACTTTGAGCTGCTCTGTGAGAAACTGTTCCTTTTCTTGCTGTAGCTGTTATTTTTCTTCATCAAACTTCTCTTAGAGAACAAGCTTTTCCTGTTCTGCAGCACTGTGTTTCTCTATGAGTACTCCTTGTACTTGTGTCAAAGCCTGGGTGGCTTGCTTAGTTTCTTCCTTTCCTCGTCGAAGGTGAGCTTCGACTGTATCGGCTAGGCGGTGGAGTTGAGCTGGCTCATCTCCCAATTCTAGTTCTCTCAATGTAGTGGACACTGCGCGGCTGCACTATAATGCCTAATGTACCCCTCAAAGTTCAGTCTCAATCCGATCATACATCTCCTCTTGCTTTGCTTCTTGTTTCTCTACTATTTCCAGCGAAGCATCTTGCAGGGCTGCTATGGGGAAGTCAAAGTCATCGGAGGGGAGGACAGTTTGCATCTTGGTCATGGTGGCCTTCGATTTATTCCGAGAGGAAGGTTTCGGAGATGAGCCTTTCCTCTTCTTCAGGGGATCAACCTCGTCTCCTTGCTTATGTTCGACTTCTTTGTCATCTAACTCTTCTCCATCACCTCCTTCCTCTAGTAATATGGAAGCAGTTTTCACGGATGCGCTGTCTAATCCTTGGACCTCTTCGATCTTCGTTGTTCTTCTAGGTCCAAGTGTATCCTACACTGTTTCTGGGTTATCGATGTCGGATATCTCTGCAGGGTCTATTGTAATAAGGAGGTCCGTCGACCAATCCTTAGTGATCTTCTCTAAGTCCTCCTCCATCAACTTATAGTAGGATTGAAGTTGTTTCTTGTGTTTTTCGGCACGTGCTGTGATGTAAATGAAATTTCGATCTGCGATGAACTTCATCAAAGGCCTGAACTGGTGTAGAGTGTTCAGATTCACGTGAGGATTGAACTATATGGATATCTTCAGTTGATTGTAGTAGGTATGAAAAACAAAATTTGACTGCCACTGTTTATTCATATCGCTTGAATACCACAGTGTACTGAACTTCGCGGCCAATGGTTCAAATGGCTCGATGTATGGGAAGGTCGCACCTTCCAGCATCTCCCAGGAAATAAAATATATAAGGTTCAAGAGCCAACTGAAATGAAATTCATATCCTTGATCCTGTTCTTCTCTATAGTCGAGCTCCAACTGGTTCACCAGGTACTTCACCTAGTTCATCTAAAGGCCTTCCGCGCACTTCCCTGCGAGGTCGACTACAAAACTGGTGACTTGGGTAGGTTGATTCTTTCGTACTAATTTCCCTGCAATCAACTGACATGAGAGGCACACTTTTCCACTTTGCCATAAGTGTCCTTGATCTTCTGTGCGAGAGCGCGATCCATGGATTTTCTGGGGTAAAACTCTTGTGGATCAGGTCCTTGCATACTCAACCCTGTGATCCAATTGATCAACGTCGAATCAACTGTTATATGGTGGTTTAGCCACAAATAGCTACCATGGTAACAAGAAAGCAACAAATTGACACATGCATTTACTTCATGGTGTCTACCAAAGTGGGGAATCTTCATGACGTTCAACAGGGTGGACTGCGCGAGGTTCATAGTCCATGACTGGGGGATTATCTTCAAATTCTTTCCCTTAGTTCTGGTCAGGTACTTATGTGGGGCGAGCATGTTATAGACTTTGTGATCTTCGAGGTTGAAGTCGCTAAACTTCAATGCTGCAGTCCTATCTTGGTCTGCTCAAACTGCACATATTCCCTTCGGGAGGTACGTCGTAGTCAAGGTGTTTTGGAAATATCTGGGTACGATGTCTCGATTTACTACACCGCTCATAGGTGGAATATAGGTGGGTAATATAGTCGGGATTAATTTGGCATTCACTAGATCATCCCTGTGCTTGGTTCGCTTTTCATCTGATGGCCGGGATGGTCTGGCTCCGCGAGCAGTGGACAGAGAGGCTGGCAGTCCTCTCGTCGATGATGCTTGTGCACCTGTAGACATTGACATGACTCTTTCAGTCATGAGGTTGATCAAAACTTCTTCAATGACTTTATTTGCAGCACTCAACTCATCCGACATACACTCTCGGGGTTAACAATCTCGGGTTCGAGGAGTAACTTAGATATTGCAATAGAATAGACAGAAAGAGTGCGATGATCACTATGAAAAATCAACTTAGTCTATGGGCTCAAACTCTCGATTGGCAAAATTGTTCTCGGTGCATGGTGCATTGGGATAAATAGGTAACTCGACAATGGGTCTCTTGCAATGGGTATGAAGCCTTCATTAACTCTGTTCTTTCTGTTATGGCGCAGTCCCAACGGTCGGATGGCGAGATTTATATCCATAAATGTCTTTCTACCAGTTCAGAACATTTTTCTAATGATTATAATGTCCCCAACGACTATATTTCTTCTCCATGGCGAAGTGCCATGTTTCACTGTTCTGATATCCCAGTGAAGTTCCAATTTTGCAAATTTTCCTTCTGCGAGATTCCCTCTGGAACCTTTTGCAACTTGTCGATCTTGGCCCTCTTCTTACTTAGCTTTCTAGCCTTCTTCCCAGTGAGCTTTGTCTTAGTATGCCTTTTTCCATTCTGATTCTTATCTTCTTTTGGAATAGTTACTTGGTGTTGTTGATATTCCTTCCTAAGATTCGAGGGTGATCCTTCTTCTTTATCTGGAATAGGTACTTCAATCTTCTGTGGGTCTTCTAGTGTTCTTGCAACTTTGACATCTGGGTCTCTGGTGTTAAATAGCTTGGATCTGTTCTTTTGTTCTTCAATCAAGTGTGCAATCCTTCTAGTCATGAATTCTTTTAACTCTTGCTTCTATTGTTCTAAAACTTCCTCTTCTTCTCGCCTTCTGGACTGATCTCTTTCAATCCAATTTTTTTCTAGTAGCATTGTAAATGGGGCACCGTTCTCAATAAATTTAATAATATCAAAATCTTCCTCTGTCGAAGTTCCATTGGCATTCATAGGTATCCGGGTGAGCTTTCCACATAGGTTTATCAACTTTCCTTTGAATAGTCCTATTCCTCCTAATGAAGGAATCATAACAGGCCTCCCTATAGCTTCCCAAGTTCTCTGTGTCATGATATTCACCCGTGTTTCCTCATCTAGAACACAGTCAATGTTGAAGTCTCCTATTATTTCTTCAAGACATTCTTTTTCTTTGAAGATATTTGATAATCTGACATGTCGATGGTCATTCAGGATTTCTTTCATCTGTAGTAATACTTTCTTTGATTCATTCTGGGATTCTTTCATAATCTTAGTTTCTGGATCTACCTTAGAGTTTTCTTGGTTCATATTCATTTCTTCAAGCTTAGAAATCATTCTAGGACAATCCAATACTTTATGGTCCATAGCTTTACAACAAAGACAACTAGGTATTCTCCCAGGACATTCCTTAGCAAGATGTCCCGGTCTTCTGCAACTACAATAGAGGGTTAATCCTCTCTTTCTTTTCAATGATCCCCAACCTTTCCTATACTGCGTGCTAGGATCATGTCAGCTAACCTGCAAACATTTCTTTCTAGGATCTTGCGTACACTTATTAGTCCAAACATTCTTTCTATGCATAGGTATAACATATTTTTCACTATTCTTATCAGATCTACTCATATCATATCTTCTTTCATCAATTAATACCCTAGTTTTCATGCTAGGATAGAATCTATCAAACATACCTAGATCCATACTGTTGAAACAAAAAATTCTACTTATCTTACTTCTACAGAGCACAAATCTTTCAGATCTAGAACTTTTCAATATTCTTACCTTTATTAGAGCACAGAGGTTTTAGATCTTACCTCTTTTAATAAAAAATTCTCACTTTTACCTTTCTCAGAGCACGAAGCTTTCAAATCTTACCTATTTTCTTCAGATCAGACTTATTTTCTTGGCACAGAGCTTGTCAAACTAAGTAGAGTATTTCACACTAGAGCAATAGATCTATGCACAGAGCTTTCACAATTTCAGGTCAGATCTTTGCACAAAGCTTCTTCTTCCTCAGTTCCCAACAATCACAGTTTTAGGTCCCAACAACGGAACCATTTGTTGGCAGGGGCAAACCCAAGGTTCAAGGCTACAACAACGCACCAACCCTAACTACCGACCCTTTTGGCAACACCTACGAAGTAGATGAAGTCTCACCCAAGGTAGAGGCAGGGGTGGTTGCAGGACTCAAGTGTCTGCAACCTTAGCTAGGGCATAGATCTATGATTATAATACTTACCAGAGCACTTAGCACTGTCAGTTCATCATTATTTAACCAATATCTATTTCACAGATAAAACAGAGCATCACAACATTCACCCTGATCTAATACATTTAAGCACTTAGAATAAATAAATGGATCAGATCTAGTAGATTCTAGCACTAAGCACATTCACCTATGTTAGATCTAGCATCCATATTCATCATAAGCACAAAGCATAAACAGATCTATCTATCTATATCAAAGCACTTAACAAGTAAAGACATAAACACATCAACACATTGCACAGAGCAGAATAACACGGTATTTACGTGGTTCACCCCCACCCTGGGGTTACGTCCACCAACGCTTCTTATTTATTAGATTCAGTTAGTCATCTACATGCACAGATCCACAAAAACCCTACTCCATGTAGGACAGGAGATCTGCGTGCACCTTGCCAGATCCTCCTTCCCCGAGCTAGGTCTAGCACAAAGCCTTTCATAGTCTGTTACAACCACTTGCACTTAGCTCTACAAGTCTCACAATATGCACAGAGCATCTACAAACCATACTTGCACTTAGCACTTAGCTTATCGACCAGGCTACTTATGTCACCTAACTACTTATTTATACTTTACAAAATAGGACTAAACATGGGTAAAGCCATGGGTCGACATCCCATACCCGTTACATAATCTCGAATCCCAAAAAGGACCCAAAAAGAGGCCGAGATCCAACGATCTCTGCTTCACCTTGCACTCCGCCTTCGACAAGCCGTCGAAGTCCCAAAATAGGTCAACTTGACCAATGATCTCCCAAAACTTGGTCAAGGGCCAACAAGCATATATGAATTCCAGGACATGGCTGAGTTAAATCCTAGTGGTAAATCATTGATTTAAAATTGCCAAGGTAAAACCGCCCAGAATTAAATTCGTGGTCAGATAATAAATCGTTGTCCAATGATAATGTTGCCTAGTAAGATATGGTTAGGTAAAAATGGGTAAATCTCGGTGTAAAAATGCTAAGAAAAATCGTTGAGTAAAGCGATATTGCAGTGTATCAATGTCTCACTGACATTGCAGTGGTATGGGTAAATTCGCAGTGATATATCTCTGTGTAAAAACGTCGAGAAGAATCACTGAGTAAGGTGATATTGTGGTGTATCAAATTCACACTGGCATTGCAGTGGTATGGGTAAATTCGCAGTGATATATCTCTGTGTGTTAAATTGTTGTGTAACAACAATTCGCTGTATAATAACATTATAATAATTCACTATATAAATCATTATCCTAAAACCAAATTCACCACCTGTTATCATTAAATATTCACTATCCATCAATAAAAACATAGGTATCCACATGGAATCACTGGTAAGGATTTAGTGCCACATGATATATAAAATCGTTGTGTGTGATGATAACTCTATGAAATATATTTCACTGCCAATAGAGTGTAAATGCTATCCCAACTCAGAGTATGAGAATCGTTGTGCATTTTTATATAGATGTCAATATATATTGCTGTGCATAAAAACTATACCTATCATTACATATATAGATACGCCGCCTTTTAACAAGAAATAACAATAACACTATATTAAAGAAATAACAGTATAAGTGAAATCACATTACCACTATTTTGACAAGGAATAACAATAACACTATCAGTCACTCTATATAAGTGATATTGCAGACGCACAATAAGCAAATTCAAAGCCATACGCTAAATGAAAATCACAGTCAATATGTGTGATTTCGCAATAAAAAATTAAAGTGTTGTCTGAAAGGAAAATGCTAACTATATGCAGATATAAATAATTGATGTCTAGACAACAACAAATTCAACACAGTCTTACAGTTAATTAAGGCTATTGTCATAAAATGCAGACCATATATAAATTAAAAATATGTCATTCACATATCAATAACGCTGATATTTTACCAATCAAGAGCTGGGAATTGTCATTAAAATCGCAGAGAATAAAATTCCATCCAAAACGCAGAGGGGATATAAAAACGCAGAGAGTATTAAGTTGTTCGTAGAGAGAAATGATAAACAATACACAGAGATACTCAACCGCAAGAAGGCAGAAGGACGACCATTCAACCATGAATCAATCAGACGCTGATATAAGTAAGGGGTAAACAGTTGGGCAAAAATTATCCTTCGCTCATCATCCATGCACAAAAAAACAAGGTATTAGAATCTGTAGGTCTATAAACACCGAAGTGACGACCATCGATTCGGCTCCTGAACGACTACTCAGGCATGGACTGATGACCTAGGGATAAGGGCGGAAGATAAAGCACAATCTAATCATAATAATAAATAAATCCCACATAGATAAGTTACTAAAATCAGAAGTTGGGTTCGCTAAAGGAAATCCATCAGAAACAACAAGTAAGGAAATTACAATACTGGAGGAAGTAGGTGCAAGACAGTGCATGGAAATGAAATCTTAAACGAGCATAGAGAAATAATCATGAGTAAATTTAAATTCATTGCAAGTAACAATTAAACTGACGTACCTTAGCCAAACGTGATTGCTCAGTAGTTTCTGTCCCGCTTGTGCTCTGTCCCGCCTCTGCTTACTGACCGATGTGACCTCACCGGTACCTCCCAGCCAACGCTAGGGGTACTCTTCTCCCCCCTGAGCCCTCCGAGCCACAAAGGGGCCACACACACTATACCAGAGAAAAACTAGCACTCAACTCGCCTCGCAAGGTTGAGATACCACTCGTTACCCGAGATGGGTATCCCAACTCCCACAAGATAAGTCAGTCAAGAAATTTTTTTTGCAGCATAACGTTACGCATAAAGATTAGATCCATACTCCTCCTCCTCCATCCTTTTTATAAAGTTTTTAAGTGATTTCTTTCCCAAATTCTCATTTAATTTATTTTTCATTATTTTAATCAGAAAAAACCTCCCTCGTACACATGTCACCCAGCCCCCTAGTTGCACAAGAAATTAATTTCATTAATTATTTAATTATTGCTATTTCCCTCACCCACCAAAAAGCATTCCTAACCCTCCTTGGTGTCCCAATATTCCCTTAAAAATTTTAAATGACTTATGCCTTTACTAAATTCCTAGTGGATGTAATATACCAGATATAAAAAGTATGCATAATAGAAATAAAATGCTAGAAATGGCAGAATAACAGTAATATAACTAGCATAATCTCCACAATAACACAGAAATGATATAAGAACAACAAAAGAAATAACACTTTGATTCATAAAGCAATGTTCACGGGCCTCTTAGAGGGGGCAACCTCCAGTCGAGCATCGCTCTGTTACAATAATCTCCAAGCTAGGGTTTTCATACTCTCGACCCTTATTTATGCTAAATATGTCTATCAAGAGAAGCATCTAGAGGAAGATCCTTCTAGAAGTGAAAGATTCTATTAGGTCTTCTTACATCCGCCTTATTCTATTTTATTGAAAGGCCTTATTAATATTGACCTTTATTACATCCGAATATATTTCTCTACCTATGTGCGGGTTAGGACCCTAATAGTGGAGTTCATAATTAGAAAGTTCTTAAAGGCAAGGTTCCTTACTAAGTTAGACATTCAACTTTTTCCTTACGTTTCCTTTTTTATTTATGTTTCCCCTTTTTCCCTTAGTTTCCTATTTCTTTTAAGTTTCACTCTTTTCCCTTTTTAACTAAAACTCAAATTAGCAAGTGTAGAAAACCACCTTTTACCCCCCTTTTTCTTTTTAATTAATAACATTTAATTAACATATGTAGATAAAATAATCATTTCCCTTTTAAAATTTTAATTCCCCAATATAATTTGATTTTGATAAATTAATTGAATTTCTTACCCCCTTCTTGTTACATGTTTAATTATGATTATTATTTTTGACCACATGTGATTACTTAGACCTAGATTTTAATTTCACTAGGCTGGGCATAATTTTTATTAGGGAAAATTGTTTTTAAATCTTACTTGTCACATCATTTGTTCTAAGGTCGTCTAGGTTTATTCACTTACCAGTTAAAAAAATGATGTGCCCTTCAGGTGGTCCAAGGGTTCCACTCACCTCCTTCCATTTTGCTTGCACAACGTGCCCTTCAGGACGCACTACGTGCTCCAAGGGTGCCACTCGCTTCCTTTTGTTTTCCTTGCGCGATGTTCCCTTTAGGATGCACTACGTGCTCCAAGGGTGCCACTCGCCTCCTTCCATTTTTCTTGTGCGATGTGCCTTTCAAGATGCACTACGTGCTCCAAGGGTTCCACTCACCTCTTGACTGACTTGGTAGACATAAAAAACCCCTGGAGTCAATACTCCGCTAGGTGAACTTGTTGGAGACTAAGGGCCTCTAAGGAATAAGGCCCCTGCCTTATTGCATGCCCCTTAGAATAATCGTGAGTGACTGTTGCAGTCTTCTCTCATGACATCGTGGGTCTTCTCGAACTAGATAATCGTTAACCTACAGTTCGAGTCACGACAAGAGTGCTAGTAGGCTATGGCAAGGTTATTGTCCACACCTCTCCCTCAAAGTCTCTGGTTGTCGTGCATGACCCCTCTACTCCACATGTGAGTATGGTCGACAAGCTATCGTTAGCTTGCATCATCAAAAAATCATGCCAATAATAATAATCAATCATCATAACATCTAATCAACCATATCAACAACAATCAAACCCCAATAGTACACTCCCTGTCTCAATCCGGAGTCTAAGGGGTTTCATCGATGCCACAACATCCTCGAGGTCCAAAGTCCTGCACACTCAGAGAACCCTGTCAATAGAACCTGTCTATGTCAATACCACAAAATAACATATCATCATATTATAATGCCTCATAATCACAATCAAACGACCAACAGTATAATAATCTGGATCACTTACAAGCAAGTGTCCTCAAAGAATAAGGTTTCTCAGTGCGCGCAAGAGCGGGATGTTACATATTAGTTCATAATAATCACAATGAACTAATCCAAAGGGCGGTAGGGTACGTACACCTTCATAGACTTTAATAGTCAAATCGCTGCGCGGAGGGGGTCTTTTGTCCCATAGAAAAGGGGGTCTCATACACCAATTTGGTGTATGGCTTGGTCATGACCTTATATATATATATATATATATATATATATATATATATATATATATATATATATATATATATATATATATATATATATATATATATATATATATATATATATATATATTAAAATTTTAAAGATATCAATGTAATTAGACTATTGGTATAATACTATTGAATTACTAGTAATATGTTATAATAATAATTTTGTTATAAATTTTATATTTCAGAGCAGAAAAGCACAAGAGAAAAAAAAAAAAAAAATCAAACTTGATCTTCATGGGCTCTCTACTGGTTGATAAAGCGGGGCCAACTCGTATTTACCTCCTTGTGTATTTCCTTATTCATGTTATTCAGTTGTTTTATTATCTCATGAGCCTCTCTAAAATGCTACTTATAATAGTAATATTCCTTTGCGAGGATTTTGGGGTTGTGTAGGTACACATGGTGCTTAATATTAATATAATGTGCTACAAATGTTGAAGTGTGGATACATTCATTATTGATGTATGCCCCATGATCTTGTATCCTTACTTGAAATGATCACCTAGTTTCTCCACTATAACTTTCCATAGGAGCAGAAAACCTTGTAAACACCTTTGTGTTGACGATGGTCAATGTTGTCTTTTATAGACCTCATTTTGTGTATGATAGTTACCAACGACTTGAATGAGGTTGTAATTTCCTTTCTCTTTAAATAAATGAAATTTGAAAATGAAAGAACAAGAAAATGAACACAATATCCATAGAAATGAACACAAGATGTGACATTGGAAACCCGATACGGGAGGAAACCTAACTAGAACTTGGCAAGGTCTCTTCTCTTCTCTCTTTTCTTTAGTTATCAAATGCAAGTACAAAGAATGGGGCACTCACAATGGAGTTTCCTTTGACAGTCTGGCTTGAATGGCTACCACAAAATCTTCTACCTCCTTTTCTATCCTATACTATCCCACTCTTAGATGCTCTTCTCAACCATGGAACAAGTATAATGCTAAAAGAACAGAATCCCTCTCTTCCTCACAGTCCAATATTTAACATATCCTAATTGTTGTCTAGGGTTAGGGTTAGGGTTTTTGCATGCCTCAACCCTCAATTAATATTATGGTTCTAGACCCTCCAAAATCTTCTTGAAAGTCCACATGTGACTAGCCACACACATGTGAGTAATGGGGTTGACATGACATCCACTTGGTACCATGGTGGTCAACTGGGCAGGTCAACTTTGTTAGGATATTTAGACACTTAGGAGTTAGTTGAGATCAACTTGGTCTAATGTGTTGTTAGGTAAAAGTGTGTTTCTTTAGTATGCATTAGTATGCATTTGTAGTTAGGTAATCTAATGGTCTCAATATGTTCCCAACATAGACTGATTCGACGTTTCATGTTGTTCTTGATTTTAACAATTACATTGATCCATGGATTAACCCCCAATTGGTCCATGGTCTCTATTTAAAGAAAATAAATGGTCATTTGTCGATGATCAATTATTAGAAACTATCTTGTAACTCTCTTTGTAATATTTTTCTTTTGCAATAATAAATTGCTCCAAGTGGCCACGTTGGTTGGGGCCGTGGATGTTTCCCTGTAGGGGTTTTACCGCGTCAAAATATTGGTTTTTTGATATTTGATATGGTTGTGTGAATGGTTACTAAATGTGTTCATCCTCTATTGGAATATCTTTTTTGTCGAACATGGTATCTGAGTGCATTTTAAAACTTGCTCTTGTTGTAGATCACGACCGTGAAGCCATGTTGCCTCATCTATGGTTTCTACCATTTCCATACATTTTTGGGATGAGAGGACTATTTTATTACATCCATAACACTTGTTTAATTTAGGAACACTTTTTGTTTCACTAAAAAATGTTTATGTTTTCCCAAGATACAACCATTTCAGTTAGATCTGGAGGTATAAAGCCCGAAGTAAGCCATTTTTTATTTTTTTCCAAACATAAATTTCGATTTTGTATTTTTATTTCCCGGTTGCTTCTCTTTTAAATCCACGTATTATATTTCCCTACACCCTATGTAATCTCGACCAATCAGAAACAAAGTAGAAAGGGTTTTCATGTCTACGTACGCTCTTTGTCGTGCACTCTGTGCGATCTCAGTAAATCATAAATAGAGGGAAATTTTTCATTTTTCAGGTAAGCTAGCCGAGATCTAACCCTTGTTGTCATCGAGAAGTGAACTTTTTTTCTTGTTTAAAAATAGTTTTTTATGAGCACTCTCTCCAAGGCCATATTCAACAACAACAACGACAATCCTCCTTCTAAACAATATAATATGTTTTGCACTAACTCACTTGGTTAAAAGTTTGTTTTTTAAGTAAGAGGTCTTGAGTTCAAGTCTACTTTTTTGTTACTTTTTTTGAAAAGTTCATGCATCCATTGTAAAGTGCATTTCACTTAAGTTTTAAAAGTGAATCACTATTGAATAACTTTAATATTTTATTTTAAGATATTTTGCATGCAACTTTTATTTACAAAGTAACTTCATTGTAAAAATGATTCCTACTTATTCTATAAAACTGGGTCACTTTATAAGTAACTTATTCAAAAGTGAGGTTATACGCACAATTAGGAGGAATATCACCACGTGGACCAACTTTTGTTTTCCATGAGGCTCTTTGGTTACCATTTATCCCTTTTTTTAAAAGGGCATAACTTTCACATCCGAAGTCCGTTTTTAGTGCCTTTTATTGAAACAATATATTTTTTTGAGATCTTTCCATACATACCATCAGTTTCATCTTTTTTTTGCATATTTTAATATGACATCTCCCAGTGATATTTTTCTAACTAGTACCGACTACTTCTTATGGAAATCCCATATGGAGGATGTATTAAGAAGTAAACGGTTGTACTGGATTACCTTGGGGAAAAAACTAGAACCCACTGATGATGAAAAGAAAGTCAAACAGGTCAATAAGAATGACGAAACACGTGGACTGATCAAAATGTCCATCTCTCTTGATTTAAGGTTTCACCTTCAAGGAATTGATGACCCTGATGATGCTTGGGCAAAGCTTGAAACTGTGTTTGGTAAAAATAATATTATTTAAGCCCACCAGCTGGAGAATCAGTTAATGACCTTAAGTCGAAATGATTTTTACTTGTATTGAAGACTCTCATGTATAGAATGAAAAATAGATATGCTAGGAGATTGATGCATATATGTTATCCTTGCTAAGCTTGGTAGTGCATATTTTGTTTTTCTATCTACCTTTTATGCCACTAGAGAAGTTGTAGGGATTGCTATAAAAAAATCCTCTTTTGAGTCCTTTTGTGATGCTCTGATTTGAAAGAAAGATAAGCTTCTGCAACTTGTATTGATTAGCACTACAGGTACCTCCAACAAAGCCTTAGTAGTCTAGTAGAAAGATAAATCCAAGAATCGTAAGAAGCAACATCCTCACCACAACAACAACCAAAACAAGGATCCCGAAACCTCTCAACCATCTTCCGCTCCTAATGGTGACAAATGAGCAAAATCTAAATATAATAAGGATAACAAACATTGCAACTTTTGTGGGAAATATGATCATGATGAGTCCAAATGATTTAATATTATGGAAACTTTAGAAGCAATGATGAAGAAGCACAACATTAGTATAGATTCTACTACTTCTTCTTCTTCTCATGGATATACACTTTCTGCTACTAGTTTCTCCTTCAATGCAACTTATACTTCTTCTTTTGATGAGTGGCTTATTGATTCTGGAACATATTATCATATGGCTAAGGATAAATCCATATTTTCTGCTCTAAATGAATGTAACACCAAGAAAATATTTGTTGGTGGTGATAGATATCTTAGTGTTGTAAGGTCTGGAACAATTCAAGTAGATAATGATCATTTTAATGATGTATTGTGTGTTTCAAGTATTTCATGCAACCTTCTATCAATATATAAAATTAGTCATTCAGGTGATGGTAAAACCATAGAGTTTTCACCTCACCAAGTTGTAATCAAGGATCTAAAAGATCCTCAACATGTTCTTGGAACCTGAATTAATGATGATATTACCAGGTTGTACAAGTTTGAAAACTTTGGTTCATAATATTTTCCATCATTTTTTGTTGCTCATAGCGATGACTTGAGAAAAATTTGGCATGAGTGGTTTGGTCATCTAAACTATCACTCATTGCAGCAACTATGTAATCAACATATGGTGATTGGCCTTCCTCTTGTTTCTTCCAGATACGATGCTTGTGTCAGTTGTATTTTTGACAAACATCATTGGGACAATTTTGACAAACGTGCCTCATGGAACGTCTTGGCCCCTTTGCAACTTGTTCACAATCACTTGTGTAGTCCACTTTCTTCTCCTTCTTTTTCTGGGTGCAAGTATTTCTTAACTTTCATTAATGACTTTTCTAGATTCACTTTGGTTTACTTCTTAAAACTTAAGAGCGAAGTTTTTGACAAGTTCTTGGCCTACAAGGCCCTTGTAGAAAAGAAATTTGGTCATTAAATCCAAAGGTTAAGAAAAAATAATGGAGGCGAATATGTGAACAATCAATTTACAAGTTATTGCATTGCACAGGGCATCCAAATGCAACACATTGTTTCATACACACCACAAAAAATGGAGTTGTTGAGAAAAAGAACCACACTTTAAAAGAAATGGATAATTGTATGATCCAATCTAATGGATTAATTCTAAAGTATTGGGTGGAAGCCATTAAATTTTCAAATTACATAGTAAATCACACTCCCACAAAGGATCTAAAAAACATAACACCGGAAGAAGCATGGAATAAACTTAAGCCAGATGTAAGTCACTTTCGTGTATTTGGCAATGTAGCATGGGCTCACATTCTTGATGAGAAAAGGCAAGAATTGTAGCCTAAAAGTGAGAAGTGTATTTTTGTTGGTGATTCCGAAGATGTCAAAGGTTACAGACTTCTTCAACGTCATTGAAATGAAATTATTATTAGAAGAGATGTTAAATTTGAAGAAAATATCTTGGCATCCGAGCCATCTTTGAAATTTGTGCCTTCTTTTGTTCCTATTATGGGTTCTTCTTATTTATATGATTATAGTGAGGATGAAAATCCACCTTTGCTTGCTCACCTTCCTTCAAATGAGTCCATTGAACCTAAACCTGCACCAACACCACTATTTCCTGGATGGGTCTGTTCAACATGAGAAGTAGCTAGTGTGATCTTTCCAGTGATCCTTCAGATCAACATCGGATATGTTCACAGTTCAACAAGCCTCTTCTCTTTTGGCTCAAGTTTCAGAAACTCATGATCTAGATACAATTGCAAAAGCTTTAGGTTATCCATATTGAGATACAACGATGAATGAAGAGTATTGTTCTTTAATGGAAAACGATACTTGGGATATGTACCTCTTCTGAAAGGAAGATAACTTTTCAGATGTAAATGGGTCTACAGAACTAAGTATGCATTAGATGGAAGTGTTGAAAGACACACAACTCGATTAGTTTCTAAAGGATTTTCCCAAGTTGAAGGAATTGACTATAATTAAACCTTTTCCTCTGTAGCCAAAATGAATTCCATCCACCTTGTTCTATCTCTTACAACATCACATAAATGGGAGGTCCATCAAATGGATGCCAAATCTGCCTTCTTTCATGGGGATTTGTAAGAAGAAATCTACATGGAAAAACCTCCTGGCTATGTCCAAAATGGCTCTATCCTTGTTCGTTTCCTTAAGAAATCTCTTTATAGTATTAAGCAAGATTCCCAATCTTGGTATGACAAAATGGACAACTTTCTTCTTGACACTAGCATTTCTAGATGCCATTTTGATCCTATTGTCTATACCAAGAAAGTAGGAAGCCATCTCATGATCCTTATTCTTTATATTGATGATCTTATTCTCACTAGTAGTGACCCTGAACTTTTAAACCATGTGAAAAACAACCTTAAGAAGAAATTTGAAATGACCAACTTAGGCTATTTGCACTATTTCCTTGGTCTCCAAGTTTTGCAAACCAAGGGAGGAATTTTTCTTTCTGAGTCTAAGTATGCTTGTGACCTTCTTCATCGCTTTCACATGGAATATTCAAAACTATCCCTTTATTCCTTCCGATTTGGAGTCAAACTTGTTGCCACTTGTACTTCCCCTGAAGTTTATGCCACTTTGTACCGTCGGTTAGTTGGTAGCCTCTTAAACTTGACTCATACCCATCCTGATCTCTCCTTTATTGTTGGTATTGTTGCCCAATATATGCAAACACCCCATGAAATCCATTGGAAATAATCTAAAAGGATAATTCGGTATGTCCAAGGTACAATTGAGTTTGAGATACATTGTAGTTTAGGGGGAACTCCTTATTGGTTGGTTTCACTGGTTCATATTAGGCCGGAGACCCTGATGATCAAAAGTCTACTGCAGGTTGTGTTTTCATCCTTGGTTCAGGACCTATCACTTGGGATTGTAAGAAACAATAGGCTATTTCTCTTTCTTCAGCAGAAGTAGAGTACCAAGTAGTGGTTAATGCAAGTCAGTAAGCCTTTTGGATTTGGTAGATCCTTTCAGAGTTTGGCTTCCAACAACAACATCTGACCACCCTTTGGTGCGAAAATTGGAGTTCCATCAAGCTCTCCAAATATCCAATTCAACACTAGTGTAAAAAGCACATCAAGTTACAAATGCACTTCATCAAAAAGCTCATTCAAGATTGAGTTATTGAAGTGATATTTTTCCCTACAAAAGATCAAGTTGCAGATATTTTCACAAAGTCTCTTAGAGAAGTGAATTTTTCCAAACTTCAATCTATGTTAGGAGTTTAGGAAGTTGTCATTAAGGGGGGATAGGCTTTAATGCCTCCTTCCTTCTCCTATTGTGTCACCTTTGTAAATACTTCAATTCTATCCCAAGTTATTCTTAAGGGGAGATGTTAGGATATTTAGACACTTATGAGTTAGTTAAGATCGACTTGGTCTAATGTGTCATTAGGTAAAAGTGTGTTTCTTTAGTATGCATTAGTATGCATTTGTATTTAAGTAATCTGACAGTCACGATATATTCTCGACATTTAGTGATACAATAGTTAATGTTCTCCTCGATCTTAATGGCTACATTTATCCATGGATTAACACCTAATTGTTCCATGGTCTATATTTAAAGAGCATGGACGGTCATTTTCCAATGATTGATTGTGAGAATCTCTCTTGTAACTCTCTTTGTAATATTTTTCTTTTGCATTAATAAATTGCTCCAAGTGGCCACGTTGGTTGGGGATGTGGATTTTTCCCTGTAGGGGTTTTAGCATGTCAAAACATCATTTTGTTGATCTTTTATCTAGTTGTGTGAGTGGTTATTGAAGGTGTTCGTCCTCTATAGGAATACCTGTGTTGTCAAACAAACTTGTGGGAGGCATACTTTCCACATATGAGCTTTGATTGAGGTGATTTTCAAACCATTGAAAAGCTCTATGTGTGTAGAACAATGTTGAGGGGTAGAAGCTATGAAAAAACCCCCCAAAAGTGTTATTTGAAGCCTCAAATTGACTCTGGAAGGTTTCAGATCCCAAAACTCCAAAGTGGGACTAGCCACTAAAATGGGCCCTGCAAGCCAATTCCTCTAATTTTTCCACCCAGAAAGCACCAAGATAGATGAAAAATTATATAATGATCCATTTTGGATCAACTCCTGACTCAAATACTTCAAACATGTTTGCACACAATAATTAACCTCCTCTTGTTGGATTACTGAGGGCGGGGGGG
>JASDQU010103553.1:193342-217361 GCA_032191745.1 Picea mariana | reverse complement strand
TATCCAATAATGAAAAATAAGAAATGAACAATCACACACATACACAATACACCAGTGTTTTACGTGGAAACCCAAATCGGGAGAAAACCACATAATGTTTTTTCTTATATGTATTGAAGAATTACATTCATTGGAAGCACCAACTTCCTTTTGTTTCCAGCTGCAACTGGAAGGAGGCTCCAACCCCCTAGTTTCTCAGGCTACAACCTGAGGGAAGCTCCAACTCCCCAATTCTCTCGCTACAACCAGAAGGAGGCTACAACCCCCTATGTTCTCTGGCTACAACCGGAAGGTGGCTACAACCACCTATCCTTGCCCCGTCCAACCGCCCTGAAGTAGAAGTAGAATGATGGAAACACTGTCACACTATCACTGTGAGATATACCGCTGTAAAACTGTACCAGTAAATCTGAACCATGCATCAATCTATACCTCAACCTATAATCAACTTGTACCATAAACAAGTGCATCAACCATGCACCAACCTGTACCGAACAATCTGTAATCAACCTGTACCATAAACAAGTGCAACCAACCATGTACCAAGTATGTACCAATCATGTGTCAACTACTCATCAACTATGAATCATCAATATGTACCAAAATCATCAACTATACACCTCATGTATGTCCCAACTCATCAACTACTTGTCTCAACCATGTACCCAACTTGTACCTCAACCAAAAGACCTCATCAATTTCATCATCCAAATATGATTTATAAATATGTAATATAACTGGTGTATATGATCACATACCTGCAAACCTTCCTTAACTTTAAACAACAAGAGACTAGCATTTACATCAAACTTTTCTTTAGTCTCACATGACTAGTTTTGGATTAGTCAACAACCCTAACTTGAAATAATAATAACTTTGTACTTGTAATGAATAAATATATGAAACTGATACACAATGTTATTCAGTGTGTTTTATGCAATTCCTCCAGGTTTTACTACTTGTAACCTCTCAGAAAAGTAGTTATAGAAAAAATGGCATACCTTGCTGAATTCTGGCTTATTCTAGAGAGCGACCTTGTAGAGTGTGCCCCACATGAAATATTTGTTTAATCGATATGAAACTGTTAAAAAACATACTCCAGATGTTACATGAACCAAAAAATTTGGTCTTACTGAATTTTTATCTGTTATGAGGAAGTTATGACGTTTTAACCCAAAACACTCGTTTTTGACTAGTTTTGGGACTAGCCACAAACCCTATTTTCCACGGAGTGTAACTCCAAAAATACAATGACCCACAAGGTGAATTGTTTTTTCACAGATACTTGGATATCTTTCCTCAATGTAATAACAATTTCACAGTCTGAATCATTCTAGAAAAAAACTTATTGCGAAAATGGTGAGATGACCTATAAATAACATACCTTAGAAAGCATCATCAAAATAATTTATCCTTGCTTGAATTCCGGCCTTCTTTTCTTCTCCTTCCCTCAGAAATTCGGCTTAGATATCCTTTGGTTACCTCAGACACCTATAGGTATTCAATATTCTCAAGTGTATCTAAAATGAGAGAGCCTTGCCTCTTATTTATACTCTCCAAGTAGCTTCCTTAAAAAGATCTTCTAGGTCACTTTGCCCACTTTCCTTATTTTAGGGTTAACCCACTTCTAATTTCTCCATTAAATTTATTATTTAAATAATTTATTTTGTATTCACTTTGAATTATAATACACTCATCAATTCACTTTATTATTTACCTTCTAAAATCTCTTAAACCACTTTGACTACTTTTACTTTTTGGGGCTTCTAGATGACATAAGAGGGTCCTCCAACTTCATAAGGCCATAACTCTCAAATCGTGAGGAGTTATGTGATGTTCCACATACCACCAGAAATGGAATGACATGTACCATCCATATAGAATAGTATTACTTGCAAATATATCAAAACTCATATGATTATCCATCAAACAAACTTGGGTCCATTACCCAAACCTGGGTTCTCCAATTTCTCATGGCCATAACTCTCTAATTGTGAGGAGTTATGTGACGTTCCACATGCCACCGAAATGGAATGACAAGCACCATCCATATAGGATAGTTTCAATGAAAAATTCACTGACCTTCATCTCATTATTCCACAAATAAGCATGGGTTCTCTAACCATACTTCTAGGATAACTCAATCCACAAAGCGTCTTCCATCAACCATTTATACTTTGGATTTCATCCATTTATACTTAATATCAACCATTAAAAGACAATAACGAGTCATATTTACATCAAACAATATTGGGTCCATCACCCAACCTTTGTGCTACAGGGATTTCTTCAAGGGTTGACATCTATGACAACCAACTTTAATCAACACCTCTCGCTCCTACTCATCAATATTTTTTACCTTATCACACTCCTACTCACTCAAATTTGAAATTTATACTTGTAACAACCTTCCTTGTTACGACAACCAATCTAGTAACAGGTGCAAAATATTTTTGTTTTGTTTAAGGTGTGTGTGTGTGTGTGTGTACAAGGAAACAAAAACAACCTATTCGACTCTGCGTCGCCACCCGACACAACAGACCAAGCAACCAACTGACCACAATCAAGTACAACATAAATAAGAAGAACAAATGCACCCCTTACGGAAGGCGCGTGACAAGGACTTTGACAACGAATGCCCGAGTTCACAATAAATCCATACTCAACAACCCTCATTTACTAACTCCGAGTAAATGATTGTACAGAAATCTAGGACGTTCCATCAGGTGTGTCTTATCAATATCATGAGATTACACTAACGTCACAATACGATAACCATAACATTTCATTTCTAAATTTCAATAACACTGAAATAAATAAAGCCATACATTCAACTCCAGTCTTGCAATCTTGTTTATAAGGTAAGAACAATGCAGCTTCATAATTCAACCTTCTAATACAATTACGAAATTTATAACAACTGTTCTAGGACAATGTATGCATAACATTCTTCCTTCTCCTACAACAGTGAAATTAGTATCATATTATAGGTAACACCTACTCGGACTAACGATATAACTTCATAGTTTAAAATTGGCAATATATAGCATCGCAAATTCATATGACGATAAGTAAATGGTCAACATTGAAAGGGACAATTATCCATATATAAAAACAATATTTAAAGACGAAACTAGCTAAAAATTGAAATACAAGAAGTAGCATCACACATAAATTTATCATCTTATCATAGGTCACATCCGAATGGAGATTAACAATATACAACATAACTGAATGTGGCCACCTATAAAATAATAAAATTCAAGGGACATTAATTAAATGACCCATTTTAAAGGCACCATAATTAAAATAACATTATTAAAAAGGATCGATAACTGAAAATAACTATATTCAATGATAACATAAAATAACATCATATGTAGGAACATCATCCTATTCAAGGTAACAACATAACCTCAAATTTAATTGACACTATATATATCTCTATCGGTAATTAAAATGGAAGCCTAACTAAGGTGACAAACATTGACAAGCCATTGTCTAATATGACCACATGGAAAGGCATCATACGGATAGTATCAGAATTTAGAAAAACAATAAATAAAACAACAAAAATTAAAAAGGCAATTATTAGGGAATCCATGCATGAAAACAAGGGAAACGAAAATGTAGGTTTGTAGTTGCGTTTACCTTCATTTAAATTCGCATTATATAAAGGCGTATTACGTTATCGATGGAGTAATAGCAGGTGGAAAAATTGGTCAGTGATTCAATGAATGGAAGGAGGCAAAGGATATACGTGGGTATCCGTATTCGATGCACCCTCTACACACCAGAGTAGATTCACTGCATTAATGCACCCAACTGAAGCTAGACAAGATTCTTCACTGCATTAATGCACCCAACAGACACTAGACGAGATTCAGTGCGTGATTATACACACAAAGAGCTCATCAACCAGGCACACCCGATACCCAATAATCCAAAATTCAGATTTGACTATACCAAAATTCAGAAGGCGGAATGCTGAAGAGAGGGTTCTAAAAACCAAAAAAAAAACACAGTGGGACAACTGGAATTAGTTGCTACCAGTGAACGCAAGGTAAAGGAGCCCGTTCTGTTGGCAAATAACAGAGCCGAGACGTATCCAAAACGCTCATACCCCAGAGAGAAAAAAAACGCATGCAATGGGAAACGAAAGACAACCGATTGCAAGTCGATGAAACGTCCAAATAATAGAAAAAAAAAACACGCCCACCGCAATGATGAGAGTGCCCAACCTACTGCCCAACGCATACGATGGCATTCAACGCCCAAGAAATCGGCAACGCAGAACAGTAAACATTAAAACGCAGATAAAAGAAAACGCCCCATACCTCGGTTAATATGCAGAGCATCAAGAAATTTTAATCACAGATCAATACGCCCCAATCACCAGTACAAATACCCAATAAAATACAGCGTATAAAAACCAACGTACACAGCCAGAACGCCCATCGATCTCAATAAAACGCAGATCAAACACAGATCATTAAACATGCAAAGCACAGTTCAAGCCCAAATATCATTGAAAGGAAACGAAGATCGTTAAGCCTTTAAACCCCAGATCAAACGCCCAAGACATCAATAAACCGCAGGTCATTCGCGCGTTAAACTCAGATTAAAAACGCCCCAAAGATATCAATAAACGTAGAGCATTTAAACATGTTAAGCGTTGATCATTCCAGAATACAAACGATTTTCGTTAGATGATTAGTGGCTCAATACACAGTCCTAAATTATAACCGCCATCATTTTATACAGTCCAGGTCGTCAAATAAAAATATATAACAGCGATATTACACATTACACATTACCGCACCATCATTTAATTTGCATATGTCCAGATCTCGGCAGAAAGATTTCATACAGTCAGAGCGACGAATGGAAGGAAAATACAACATAAATAATATTAAAATTTCTGAATATAAAAATGCCTTCTACTTTACCAATTAAAATCATACCGTTGCCTTACGCCCGCGTTGGAAGACGTCCCGCGCGCCGTGCCTTGTCCGCTCTCCCTGCCGCTCCCGCTTTCCGACCGTAAAAAGCTCACCGGTACCTCCCAGCCAAACACTAGGGGTAATCTGCTTCCCCCTTAGCCCCCCGAGCCGCAAAGGGGCCACACAAGAACCAGAGATAGACTAGCGTCTCAGCTCGCCTCCACGGCTGAGCTACCACTCCAACACAGCTGAGATAAACCCAACTCCACACAAGCAACCCGTCAAGCCACAACTCGACAGCGTGACGCTACGCTAACCGTTCCCCCCTTCTTCCTTCCTTTCCCCTTCTTATATATAATTTGAAACCCACCTTCTTTCTTAAATCATTAATCAATTAATTTTTAATGACTAACCTCAAAACCTTCTCTGCCGTCCAAGTGTTGCTCATCCCTATGGTTCTCCAAAAATTAATTTCTCTTTAATTATTAAAAGACTCAATTCCCTCACTCCCCCAAAAATCGCTCCTTAATTTACTCCTTAAATTACTCCTTAATTTACTCCTTAAATTACTCCTTAATTTCTAGTCTCTTTAATTCTATTATTTAATTCTCTCTTGCTATTTTTATTTTTTTGAACCCAAAAGATAAATGCGGTTTTTAATCTTTTCAATATATTTTTAAATTCCTAGCTTTTATACTCTCACACTTTAATAAATTTCATTTCTTCTTTATCATTTACAAGCCATGGGTTTCACTTAATTTAATTCCCTCATTACTTTACCCCCTTCACTTTTAAGAAGACTTTAATTAACACCTAGGAGGGTTTTAGTTTACGCCCTAGGTTTATTTTTGTAGAATCGTTTCTTAGGGCTTGTCAAATTTAACTTAGAGATGTTTTAATTTAGGTTTTGCTTCGAACAAGGCGACAATTTAATTAGGGGAGTCGTTTTAAGAATTTTATCATGCGTAAAGGTTTTAGGGTCATCCAGGTTGTCTCATCATCATCATCCATGCGACGTGCCCTATTGGACGCACTACGTGCTCCAAGGGTGCCACTCGCCTCGTTTTCTTCCATTGCGCGACGTGCCCTTCAGGATGCACCACGTGCTCCAAGGGTGCCACTCGCTGACTTGTATTTCTTTGCACGACGTGCCCTTCAGGATGCACCACGTGCTCTAAGGGTGCCACTTGCTGACTTGCAATTCTTTGCGCGACGTGCCCTTCAGGATGCACTGCGTGCTCCAAGGGTGCCACTCGCTGACTTGACGGATTGGTAGACTCTATAACCCCTGGAGTCAACACTCCGCCAAGTGAACTTGTGGGAGACTAAGGGCTTTAAGGAATAAGGCCCCCGCCTTATTGCGCGCCCCTTAGAATCATCGTGAGCGACTGTCGTAGTCTTCCCTCACGGCATCGTGGATCCTCTCGAACTAGGTAATCATTAACCTACAGTTCGAACCACGACGGGAGTGCTAGTAGGCTGTGGCAGGGCTGCTGCCCACACCTCTCCCTCAAACTCTCTGGAACTCATGTGTGGCCCCTTTACTCCATATGTGAGTCTTGGTCGACAAGCTATCGTCAGCCTGCATCATCGACCATCATGTTAGATCATGTCAACAACATATCATAAAATCAATAGCATATCATCAAAACAAAACAATATCACCGTAATGAAACAACTCAAATAGCCCACTCCCTGACTCAATCCGGAGTCCAAGGGAGTTCCACCGATGCCTCTGCATCCTCAAGGGCCGAAACCCTGCACACTCAATGAAACTGAGTCAACAGCACCTGTCTGCATCAACGTAGTAAAAACATCATGTCATAAATCATAACGCATCATCATCAAGGTTAAGTGGTTCATCATCATAAAAGTCCAGATCACTTGCAAGCAAGTGTCCTCAAAGAATCAGTTTTGTCGGTGCGCCAGAGCGGGATGTTACAATACCTCCTCGCACTCCTACTTAGTCAAATTTAGAATAAAAAACTTGTACTCACTCAAATACATCCTCCCACTCCTTTTCGCTCACATTCATAATTAAACACTTCTACTCACTTAAATCTGGAATTTATATATATTGTCACTCTTGCTCACTCAAATATGGCATGAAACATGTTTACCTCACTCATATACCTCCTTATTCTCCCACTAAAATTCATAATTTAGACCTCCCCCTTCCTACTCACTCAATTTCATAATTTCGACCTCCTCCTTCCTACTCACTCAAATCCAAAATTGGATACATTTTAAATAAAAAAAATTGGATACATTGTGCAAAGCTCAATAATCAACCCACTAATATAATGTGGGAAAGTCGGCCAACTTATTTGCATCAATCCTTCATAAGTATTTATATAACATGGGAATGGTTAGGGTGGTTACTTTCTTCCCCACCTAACTATTCATCAAGCACTCATGGGACATGCACATTTAGACTATTTTAGTGCATATTCCATTTTTATGTTCATATAATCACTTTATACTTAGTCTAAAGTCTTATTATAAAGTATGATGACAATTTCATAAGATAATTCTAATAGGATTTGTAACATCTCCCCCAACCTCAATTGCTTGCTTTCCCCCAAAGCAATTGTGCAACAACATCTTGGATCTCTTCCCTCATTGAAGTATCCTCACTAAGCATCAACCATGCATACTAGTTTTCATATGCAAATCAATTGCAACAACTACCAACTATATATGGAGATCCATGCACACATGGCATACTTATGAATCATTACTTCTTGATGTATGTCTACTCTCATTTATGTGCCTTTAGTGCAACGAGTGAGTTTTCATTGCCTATCTCTAACAATACAACAATGGAGTCTCCATGATCCACTTGTTACACTATTCTCTCATTGGTGCCATCAATGGGTCAATGGATCGTCCCATGCTTATATTTCTCCTGCATAAACAATGTAATCTTTATGATCCAATTGTTACACCTTTATCTAATTTCCCGTCTATTGATGGCCAAAATTGACCATATTCAACATCATAATGAGATCACCTGGTCAAGGTCCCAATTAGACCCTTTTCCGTTTGGGATGGTGATTCTGACTGAGTTTATGGGTCCAATTATCCTTATCTAAAACTATCCTAAACTAAATGCATATCTAATCTAAACTAATATATATGTACAAAAATATATACATGACCTTCTATCTACTAATGTATAATGTTACTTGATTTTATCAGCAGACAGAAAGAAAAGAATCACTCTCTCGCAACATGCTTCCAAGAAAGCAATCTTCAAGATGACATAAAGGCTCAACTAAGCCACCAATAGAGTTTCTCCTATGAAAGGAGGCTTCTACAAATGTTTCCTAAATACAGTGTAGATGCACTCTAATATAAGATGCAGACAAAAAAAATAAATTATAATCTATATCAATCAAGAAAAGATATAAATATCTTCCCAATCAAGAGAAAGATACTGAAATGTGAACAAACATTGAATTTAGAATAAAATGAAAATAACATGGCTAGGGAAATAGTTCCAAAACCTGTTATTTATTAAACCAATATGCACATACAGTTATCTGATAAATAGTTATCAGGTCTTTGTTGTGAATATATCTAATTCAAATGGAAATTAATTTAAGTCGATAGATCATGTCAAAATAATGGAACAGTCCAAATAAAATGACAAGAATAAAATCCAAACGAATATAACACTAAGCTGATAGATATCTATGGAACTAATTATATAAATGTTTACTCAAACACAATATTTTAGTTGTATCTCTACGTCTATCCAATCCTGCAAGATAGCTTGTCATAAATTTCAAATAAGCATGAGTTATTCTAATTCAACAATAGTGTTGAAAAGATAGTTAATCATACTCATAAAAACATAGAGTAACAAGAACTGAATAAACTCTTTATTAATTCTTCAAAATGAACAACATTGCTCAATAATGGCTACAAAATAAGTTCTTCCAATGTTGATCCAATATATGGCTGATCCTCTACAAGATGAATACTCATTACAATAGTGCAATGAGTCTCTACTCTTGCAACAATTATCTCCCTATTTTCCATCCCCCCATACACAAGAAGAATCAGAGTTTTTATAATCTCTTCCACTTAGGTCGAATCCTCCTTTAGTTAGCAAAACATTTGTTGTCATGAATCAGCTATAGAAAGAGAACCCTCCAAGAAAACACATCACATCTCTCACAATATTCAACCTTTTTCAAAATAATTTGGAGCTTATCTAATTTGGCCTTTTTTCGAGATGGTCTCCAATTGATTTTCCACATTTTACTTGGTTTTCCCAGAATTTGATCTGCAAAATCGTCTCCTAAGGATTGACGCAATCTGGGAAAATATGTGTCACTCCAAACCTGATTTATCCCAAACGGTTTGGATACTGAGCGAATCTGTTTAGGATAAGGTAATTGAACCTGTTTCAAAAGTGGGTTTTTAACCAATTTGGAAAATTTTTCTCTAATTTCCCAGAAATCACTCTACAAAATCGCCTCCTGAAGATGGACGCGATTTCCAATCTGTCAAAACAAATTATCTAATTAGATTTGAAAAAAAAAAAAACAAATTTCAATTTTTTCCCTTGCTTTCCTGTGGAGATATGATTGAAAATTGAGCAATATGAGAATGGATTAATGATAGTAAATCTTGCTGGCAAATAAAATTTCCCCAAAAACAAATTCATAAAATCAAATTTGTTGCAAATTCATGGCTATGAATTATGCTGAATTTTTGGGGTAGTAAATGGCTAAATCTCATCAAATAAACACTGTCATATTATTCTCCATTGAGATAGCTTTCTAACGAGCTCTCATATGCCTCATTTGGTGAAGTAGATCTTAAGATATTTCCTTGTGAAGGTGAGTAATCAAAACTGATTGAAATCTGTTTGGTTCATAAAAAATGTGGGCATGTAATTATTATTTATTTGAAATTTTAATGTTTTGTTTGATTTTATTATTTAATATATTTAAAATATTTAAAATTATATTTATAAATTAATTAATTAAATTAAATTAAATAAACTTAATTATCTAAGCAATAATTAACTTTATGAGCTAAAGATAAATAAATTAATTAACTAAATTAGTAAAATTTAATTTACATATTTACATTAATTTAATTTATACAATTTATAAATACATATTTATACATTTTAATGCCCATGCAGTAAAAAATGAACTTTAATTATTCATATCTTCAAAACCATTGAGAGGAATAAGGTGAAATCTATGTCGATAGAAATCTAGTAGCAAAGTGAAAGTAATGAAGATGTCAAAACAAAAATCCAAGCAAAATGAAAATCTCACAAAATAAACCAAATCAAAATGTTCGGGAAGGCAATATTAACAAAATTCATATGGAGGGACCCATAATATTTTTAAAACATTATGGGGGATGTTGTGGCCACAACAATTGGCGACACACGGGGATGAAACAATTATCTCTAGTTAATAAAAGTAGGTTTAAATTTACCAAAGATCAAAATGAAAGCTTTCAAAAATTTCTCGCACATTGTAACTTTTCCAAAGGTCCCACATAAAACAGAATAGAAACAAAATAAGATTTTAAAGATGAAAGTACTTTGAATGCCCAATTCCAAAACAATGAATCCAAAAATAGGGAATCATCATTATTTTATTCTTTCTCTACTATTGGATAATGAAGATAGCTAGGAGGCTTTAAGGATTAGCATGCATCTGTTACCTCTTTTACCTAGCATTGCTTCATTACCAATAGGCTTGTTTAGTACCTCGATGAAGTTGMWTTGATACCATGTATGCATTGACATGTTGTCAGCAAGCCTGTTCAGTACCCTGATGGGTTTGCATACACTTCCCACACTTATGTATTTTCGACTCTCTTACCACCCTTTTGGTTAACATATTTGATGAACTTATTTTAGCATTTAGGTGAAGAGAGTGGGGTGGTATGAAAGKTTTTCTATGGATGCGGTACTAGTTAAGTTTAACCCCATTAGTCTTCTCTTAATCTACCAAAGTAGAGGTTTTAATTGTGGAGGGGTATGGGAGGGATTCAAAGTAAAGAATGTAGGAAATTTATTTCCTTTATAAAGCTAAAATTATAATACTTGAAGCATATCTCAATGTTCCCCATGGCTAATAATTACTGTACGAGATGTCCCTCACCTTGTAAATATCTTGTTTCAAAATTAAGCCTCCATGGAAAAATCTTAACTATTATCTAATAAAGATGAGGCTTATAACAATATTAAATGAAAGAAAAATAGAGGTTCAGAGATCCCTGTTTTAGCTTATTTTCAATTTAATCAACATCATCACTGCTTTTCCTAACTCACAAGCAAGTGAAACAAGGAGAGTGAATTCCAAATCTTTGCAAATAGGGGTGCTAGATTTGCAAGAAAATAATTGAAGACCTGCAAAAAAAAATCTTAGATCAGAAAATACTAAAACAAGATTGAAGAAAATAGTAAAGGATGAGAATAGGCATATGAAACTTACATTGAAGAATCTTTTTACAATTTACCTTAGAGATGTCGATTTTCTCCAAATTAAAGAAGTAACCTTCTTCTTATGATAAAAATTAAAGCATGACAAAGTTGCATCTTCCATATGCCCAAGATCATCGGTTTATTGAATCTGAACTTAAAATAAAATAAACCCAAGCTAAACTAAACCTACTCCTACCCTAACTTTATGAGGGGAATATGACTAAGTATAGTCATATTTCCAGTGGAGCCATTCACATTATTTTATACCTGCACATATGTACACGTCAAACATTAGTAACAGAAAAATGATTACTAAATTGTTAAAATAAAACTTCAACCTAGTATGTATCTCTTTCTAATAAATTCATGAAAATAAATTTATTTACAAAAAACCTCTCTTGAACTGAATTCTCCAACCATATTTCTATCCTATCATGAAATTCCAAATGGTTAATATGAAATATAGTTGGAGTAACTAACTGCTGAGCAAATGTACAAGAGAAAATATATATTGTGCTATTTGCAATTTGAAAAATATTACCATTACTGTACATAGGAAATCTTTTCAAAAATGAGTCTTCCAACCATGTCTCAATCGAATCAATAAAATAAAAATGAAAATCTTTTATAAAAGACAATGAAATCATGGATGGAAAACATAGCCGGTAAGATTTGACTAGTGTATCTGAAGCTTGTGAAGGATTGATGTTATAAATATCTTTAGAGTTCAGAGCATTCTGATAAAAAAACATGGTACTTTCTTCATTATTAGGATGTCCCTTTAGTAATTTAGATAACCAGTTTTGAAAATACCTTCTTAAGATATTGAAAAGGTTAACTAAAAGCATATGAAAAATATATAAATCATTATTTACACTAGTGTTACAAGAGCATGGCAACCAGTCTGCTAAATATTCTTCTTCACAAGTGTCACTAGAAATATTACTGATAAGAGCAACAATATTACCTACTTGTGAAAAATATTCAAGATTATCAAATGATTCAAGGAGAACTTGAAAAATATCTTTTGAAACATAAATGGGAATGGTTACTTGTTTTGAAAAATTGAAATCATTATGATTTTCAAAAAATACAAAATAAGGGTCTGCTTCAACATTAGGATATGCCTCATATTGTATTATAAATTGGCTATGAAAATTGATAGTACAAGGTTCTGACAAAGGGTGAAGTTCTTCAATATTATCAATCTCCAAATATTCATCATAAACAACTTCATTCTCTTCCTTTTTAAAAGATAAACATGAACTAGATTGATCAAATGCACATATATAAAATCTAAGGGAATGTTCTTTACAAAGATTCTTTTTCATTTCTTTATTCTAATCTTGATTGATGGATATTTGGAAATTATTTTGAAGTGAATTGTTTCCTTCGTTTTCTTGAAAAGAAGTAAAACAAGAAGGGACTAACTCTTGAAATGAATGATCACTTCCTTGAAAAGAACCATCAAACAAATCAATGTATAATGAATAATGATTGTTCAAACAAATGTGATTGGAAGCATTGTTATGAAGACAATCATTATTAGTATTTGAGGTTTGAGTCACTGATTCATGATTATCCTCCTCATCATAAACATTCAGTTTATCCTAATCATAATTAGTTTTGTCTAATATATCTATTTTTTCTCGAAATTGATTATCAACAAGTTTTGAACCATTTATTAAAGCATGTTTATTTATATCATCAATAAGCTCAAAATAATAATTTGCAACATCTATTGTAGTATGTACACTTAGAAAATAAAAGTTATCAGGTTAATTAGAGTTATTATGTATACAAGGAAGAGAACATAAGTGAATAAACCGTTACTTTAATTCTATGTTAGAAGGTTTATCATCAACATGAAATTTACAAGTGATTAGTTTGAATCTAATAAGGAAATCAATATTAGATTCACCTTCTAATTTTCGTAAGTTTTCAAGTTTTGTACATATTTCATCATAATCATAATAATATTGAAATGTATAAACATACTCACTTACAAACTGATCCCATGTATGTATGGAGACAATTGGCAATGATTCACACCACTTCTTGGCCTGGCCTGTGAAAGTGAGAGTAAAAATCCTACACATAACACCTTCATTAATTTCATAATCATTGCAATTCAAAATAAATTGATGAACATGATTAAATGCAGAAAAATTAGACTCACCATCGAACTTTATTTTTGACAAGTGTTTAACTAGCTTTGTTGGAGTGTTGCAGGATGCTCGACCACAAATGTAACTCCAAATAGGAAGTTTAGAAGGAGCCATTGAATACAAGGAAAAGAATTAAAAACAAACAACTCAAAATGGGTCAACTCATCGGTGGCCCTCCTAGCGCCAAAAATGTTTATGGCCAAAATTGACCATATTCAACATCATAAGGAGATCACTCGGTCAGGGTCCCAATTAGACCCTTTTCTGTTTGGAATAGTGATTCCGACTGGGTTTATGGGTCTAGATACCCTTATCTAAAACTATTCTAAACTAAATGCATATCTAATATAAACTAATATATATGTACACAAATATATACATGAACTTCTATCTACTAATGTATAATGTTACTTGCTTTTATCAACAGACCAAAGGAAAAGAATCACTCTCTCGCAACATGCTTCCAAGAAAACAATCTTCAAGATGACATAAAGGCTACAATAAGTCACCAATAGATTTGCTCCTATGAAAGGAGGCTTCCACACATGTTTCCTAAATACAATGTAGATGCACTCTAATCTAAGATGCTGACAACAAAAATAAATTCTAATCTATCTCAATCAAGATAAGATATAGATCTCTTCCCAATCATGAGAAAGATAATGAAATGTGAACCGTCATTGAATTTAGAATAAAATGAAAATAACATGGCCATGAAAATAGTTCCAAAACCTTCTATTTATTAAACCAATATGCACATACAACTATCTGATAAATAGTTGTCAGATCTTTGTTGTGCATATATCTAATTCAAATGGAAATGCATTTAAGCCAATAGATCATGTCAAAATACTAGAATAGTCCAAATAAAATGACAAAAATAAAATCAAAATGAATATAACACTAAGATGATAGATAGATATGCAACTAGTTGTATAAATGTTTGCTCAAATGCAATATTTCAGTTCTATCTCTACCTCTATCCAATCCTGCAAGATAGCTTGTCATAAATTTGAAATAAGCATGCGTTATTCTAATTCAACAATAGTGATGAAAAGATAGTCATACTTATAAAAACAGAGAGTAACAAGAACTGAATAAACTCTTTATTAAGTCTTCAAAATGAACACCAATGCTCAATAATGGCTACAAAATAAGAAGTTCTTCCAATGTTGATCCAATAGATGGCTAATCCTCTACAAGATGAATACTCATTACAACAGTGCAATGAGTCTCTACTCTTGCAACATTTCTCTCCTTATTTTCCATCCCCCCATACACAAGAATAATCCGAGTTTTCATAATCTCCTCCACTCAGGTCGAATCCTCCTTTAGTTAGCAAAAAAATTGGTGTCATGAATCAACTACAAAATTATAACCCTCCCAGAAAATGCATCATATCTTTCAAAATATTCATCATTTTTCAAAATAATTTGGAGTTTATCTAATTGGGCCTTTTTTCGAGATGGGTTTTCAACTGATTTGTCATATTTTTCTCGGTTTTACTAGAAATTGATATGCAAAATCGTCTCTTGAGGAGAGGCACGATTTGAGAAAATCCATGTCACTCCAAACCCAAGTTCTCCCAAATGGTTTGGCTACTGAACGAATCCTTTTAGGATGAGGTAATTGACCCTATTTCAGAAGTGGACTTTTAACCAATTTGGAAAATTATTCTTGGATTTCTCGAAAATCACTCTGCAAAATCACCTCCTGAAGATGGACATGATTTCCAATCTATCAATTTTTTTTATCTAATTAGATTTGAAACAAAAAAATAAAAAACTAATTTCAATTCTTTCCCTTGCTTTCCTATGAAAATATGATTGAAAATTGAGCAATCTGAAAATGAATTAATGATAATAAATCTTGCTGGAAAATAAAATTCCCCCCAAAACAAATTCAGAAAATCAAATTTGTTGCAAATTCGTGGCTATGACTTCTACTAAAATTTTGGGGTAGTAAATGGCCAGATCTCATCAAATAAACACTGCAAGATTATTCTTCATTGAGACAAATTTCTAACGAGCTCTCATATGCCTCGTTTGGTGAAGTAAATCTCAATATATGGCCTTGTGACGGTGAATTATCAAAACTGATTGAAATATGTTCAGTTCATTAAAAAAAATTGGGGATGTAATTATTTTTATTTATTTATTTATTTTATATTAAAAATAATAGAAGAAATTCAAATAAAACAAAACAAAATATAATAAAAAATAATGAGGTCACGTTAGTGGTTTGAAATTTTAATGTTTTGTTTTATTTTATTATTTAATATATTTACAATATTTAAAATTATATTTACAAATTAATTAATTAAATTAAATTAAATTAACTTAATTAACTAAGGAATAATTAACTTAATGAGCTAAAGCTAAATAATTAAATTAAATTAAATAAACTTAATTAACTAAGCAATAATTAACTTAATGAGCCAAAGCTAAATAAATAAATTAACTAAATTAGTAAGATTTAATTTACATGTTTACATTATACAATTTATAAATACATATTACACATTTTAATGCATAGACAGTACAAAATGAACAAACTTTAATTATTCATATCTTCGAAATCGTGCAACGAAATTAGGTGAAATATCTATCGTTAGAAAGCTAGTAGCAAAGCGAAAGTAATGAAGATGTCGAAACAAAAATCCCAGCAAAATGAAAATCTCACAAAATAAACCAAATCAAAACATTCTGGAAGACAATATTAAGAAAATTCATATGGAGGGACCCATAATAATTTTAAAAAATTATGGGGATGTTGTGGTCACAACAACTTCAAAGTCACAACTCAAATGACTATGCTCTACACTTTACATACTGAGCAGCTCAATCATTTCATTATTGTGTCATCATTTTATGATTGTGTTCTTTGTGTTCATCTTCAATTGTCTCTGAATTCCTTGAGCATTGTTCTTTCCTTTGATTTCTTGGTAGTGTTGTGCATCTTTGATTTATGTCTTTGGTCACTGTGTTTCTTAGGTTTGTAAGTTCTTTCTCTATAATGTTCTTGGGATTGAATGTGAATATTGATTCACTTGATTTATTTTTCTAAGAAGCTTCTGTAGATGGTGGTATTTTGGGGTTTCTTGCCTTTATTTGGAGCAATCAGTGGATAATTCTTTCGCTTTGACATGCCACTCTATGTTGTTGAGTGATTGGCTTGGGAATTCTGATTCTGCACTCTATTTTTTGTCTCTTGAATTAATGGGGTAACCTCAAGTGCTTTATCTTTTTGTTATTCTCGTGTTAGATCAATGGTCTCAATGTTGGGTTAATGCTTACATAACAAGTGGGTTGTTGACGTTGACCCAATTATTGAGTGTTTTGTGCTTATTTAGTCTATCTCTCTTGATTATTTCTCTATTTATTGTTATTTTGGATTTCCAAGTCTGGTAGTGGGTTGTCTAGGGGAGGAATCGATTGATCTCTGCTTCCTTTCATGGATTTTGTCTTTCCTCCAATGTCCTCTTTGCTTCATCCTCCAACTCTCTTTCTTTATTCTCCTTTCAAATCTTTCTTGTCTTTTATTTTCTAATTATTTTACTCTTTATCTATTTTTGTTTTGTTATTCTTTTAGTGTGATTTTTTCTTCCTTTTTCACTTCTTCTTTCCCTTGACTTTCATCTACTGCAAATTTTTTTTTTTCTTCATTTAATTCTAGGTCCATTTGTTGTTACCATATAAAGTATTCTTTCTTCTTCTTCATTGCTACTACAAATTGTCTTTCAATTGTGATCTTTTTTTTTTTTTTTTGTACTGGGGGAATCGGCAACTGGCGGTTCTCATACTCACATGACACGAGGCCGATCCCCATCGGCTACCACTATAACCCTTGGTGCAACCACCCAGCCCGCAAGAATGGTGCACGAGTAAATCTGGGTGAGAATCGAACATGATACTTCATTTTTACAAATTTCCTTCCATTTACACGACACTTGCCAATCTGTCTACACCCGTGCGGGCCTTTCAATTGTGATCTTAATCATGAGAATGCGTTTTGATTTTTCTGCAACTTCTTCATACTCCTTTCCCAATGATGATTGAGAGATCAATTTTATTTTCTTTAATTTCTCTCTTGTCATTCCATTATATTTTCTAGGGGAACTTTCCATTTACTCCCTCAGAGTTGATAAATATTGTTTGGCAACCTTCATCAATTTATTTTGTGTTCTTGGTTTGTTGAAATCAATATCCTATGAACTTGCAAATTGCTACTAAATGTAACTTAGTCGACTCATTATTATATTACACTTCTTTTGTCTATGCAATTTTATTTATTCTAATGTTTTCCCTTTTGACTCATATTTTTTCTTAGTGGAATAGGGAGTGGGGAATCTTGTTGATGCAAAGGGAACCATACAAGACACAACTTTTTCTTCCTGCTTTAATTCTCTTGAGTTCAATGGCATAATCACATCTTCAAGTTCTACTCTACCATTTTTTGGAACAAGAAAAATTGTGTTAAATACTGTTTATAAATTTCAATGAATATTTTGTTGACTTATGAGTAAAATTAATTCTTTAGGCTCACAACCATCTCCCTCTTTGACCTAGTCATTGGTATAGTTTAAACCTAATTTTATGTGAATGTTTTATGGTAAGTCAATATTAGCATGTTGCTTTACTCTCCATTCGTCCTAGCTTCAATTGAGTTGTTTTATCCACTCATTAAAAATTTGTGCAAGGATAAGGTTCATTGGTTGTCCATGCCAAATTAATGACAAATAAGTATATTTCCACATTAAATCTTCGATTTTTAATTTGAACTCAAGGACTCTTACATGTTAAACTTGTTGCATGGTTAGGTAAATGAGGAATGTTTTTTTCCTTTTTCTTGAAAATTCGTCTTCAGTATAGATGCTAAATGCTTTAACGAATTATACATTGTGCCATCATCTACTATTCCTTCTAATGTTAATTAAGAATGCAAGGGAATATCAAAATACCTACTTGAAGTGGTGATGTGGAGAGATATAGTTGTGCAAGTCCATATGATATTAGGTTAGGGACTCTACTAAAAAGCAATCGTTTGGAATTATTCCCATCTTTTACTGCTATAAATTTAAATAGAATTATTTTGGTATCCTTTAAACCAAACACTCTCTATCCTCTGTTGGGTAGATTGGTAATTTTATGAACAATTTTTGTAGTTATTTCCATTGATCTATTGAGCCATACATTTCCATTGTGGTACTAAATTACTATGAAATTTATAATTTCTTTTAGTAATCTATCAAAATACACAAACTTTTGGAACTCCCAAGTATTTTCTTATGCTAATGGATTCAATCTTAGTCATTTATGTGAACCATTCTCCCTATATTGTCCCCCAATGATAGAAAATTAAGCAATGTTTGTTCTATTCAATATCCTCTATTTTAACATGTGAATTAGGTTTAGTCTCAATTAAAGATTTGTTGGTGCACTAGTGTCAAATGGTTTCTTTTTTCAAGCTTCTGGTTGTCTTGGCTTCTTTGTGTCTAGTGGAATGTTAATTGCTTTTCACATTCTCTTTGAAATTTTCACTTCTGCTTCACTTTCAATTCTTTCTCCCTCAATATGCACTTTAATTATGTTCTAAACTGGGCTTTCTTTTGCGATTCAATGCCCTAGAAGTTCTTAGATTTTACTGCAATATGGATATCAAAATTCAAATTGTTCGGTGATTTAAAGAGCTTACCATCAACAATTAATTCTAGTATTTGGTTGCACATGTGGGTGTCGCCAATTAACTTTCCTATTGACCATATGGGTCAGTTAGGGTATTCTCTTGTGCATAATGATACCTCAATATCAAAGGAATGTATTGGAGTGGAGCGTGTTGTTCCCTCCCCTTGTGTACTTGGTGGGTCAAGAGTTAATTTCGTTAGCACCTTTTCTCGTATCGTTCAATTATTTTTGGTTAGTTGAGTTTTAAACTATAATCATAACATTCTCTTTTTCATTCAAATCAGGGGTCCATTTTTCTTCCAATGATGAGTATGGTCAAATACATTCCTCCATTCTCCCCTTCGATAGTTTCATTGATCAACTATCTCATAAAATTTTCTCTAGCTATTGACTTTTGGAATTTTCTTTATTTATTTGACCAGATTTGTCTATGTTGTTGGTTGGCCAGTTTGGAATATTTTTTATTTATTTTTCTTCTTTTGTAGGTGTTGTAGAGTTATCTCCCCTCACTGATCTGATAGAGATCAATGACAGACTAAGGATAGAATTATATGGGTTTCCTTTAGATACAAATCATATGCGCTCTAATTATGCTAAAAGGGAGAGGGAAAGACCTCACCTTTTTCCTGATGGTTGTCCTATAAATTCATGTGGTGATGCAACTACAAGATATGATTCTCTGCTCCTGCAACTTGTCACCTTCACATAAGACAACAACCAAAACCCTCAGCATAAAGAGGAAATCATGTATAAACATATGTAATCTACCTTGCTCAAGAAAAGATAGATATACCAATGTAACATATGCAACAAACATAGATCACACAAATTGGAGGGTAAAAACCATAGATCTATATAAATTAAAAGGAAAATTACATCAATGTGAAGATACCTTCAGATTATTGAAGCACTCCTCTAAATCCAAGCTCTTTGAGACTTTCATATCCTTATCTCAAGTGTGGTGATATCAATTTGAGCTCAAGAGACTATATCAAAAATTTCTCCTTGATTATTTTGGCAGTACAAGTTTATCCAGAATTGAGCTCCCCTACCCCTTGACTTGGAATTATTTGATAGAGTGATGGAGGATGTTCTAGAGATATGTTCAAATCTTGGAACTTGATGAACAATAATCCAGTCATAAGTTCCAAAGATCATTATGCATCATGGCTAGCTTATCTTGATCTGTTCTCCTGTAAATTCCTTGAATCTAGAAGGTTCAAGAGGCAATCACTTGTTGCACAAGCACAACAAGTGATCGATGGCACGTTGTAGGATGACAACAAGAGTTCCTTGCAAGAAGAAAAGGTGCGATTATGCTCAAAATCAGGGATCTCATGGTACTAGTAAGTAATTATGGTAGGATGACATCAATATGACCTTTATGAGGACCATGGTGACAAATAAAGGTATAACAATAGGTTGAATTGTTATTCTTTGATATTTAATATTGCTTATTTTCCCCTTCTATTTATTATTGGATTCACTAAAACATTGGGCCAAAACATTGTCCATTCCCTTTGATCACTTCTTATTGCTTTATATTTCTACCAACCTGTCTTTGGTTCTCACATCTTTTGTTTTTATATTGTCTTTGTTCCTTTTCAATGGATGTGAATTCTTCTACCATTAATAAATCTTGGTTTCTTTATGTAGACTCTTCCTATTCTCTCTCCCAATAGACCACCATTGGATTCATGACAAGGATATCTAATTTGAAGGTATTTTTATGGAGGGGCTAAGGTTTTTAGATGTTAATTAATCCTCTCATTTGATAGTTAACAATATCTTATACTCTGATCAACTAAATTTTTATTATTATTTTTTTTTTTTGTATTGATTCAAATATTATATCACTTTACTCTTGCATCATTGACTGCCTTCTTCAAGACATACCCTTGAAGTGTATTAAGTTGCACCAACCCATTGACATTGATATCTTCAACTATGTCACAACCAAGCCATACTGTTTCTAGTTTTATTGTTTTTTCCTTTACTTCATTGTTGTATAGCAAGACTAAATTCTCGTTCTTGAACATCATCTTCCTTATATCCTTGTTATTCCATGCCTTTTATTGTTTTATTTATACTAATTGATGATGAACTTTTATTTTTTTTGTTTGATGGATTTTCAACTAAGGAAGATACTAATCCCCACTAAGAGAGTTGAAATATCGTCGATATAGAAAGAATAGAATCTTTGTTCTTCTTTCCCAAGAAAATTCTCTATCAATGAAATTCAAGAAGAAAGAAAGAGGAAACAGAAAAGCAAGTTCATTTTTTTTTCTTTGGCATCAATTAACCAAGTGATTCTCCAACACTAAATTATTCTTGATACCTAGTCACAATTCCAACAAGACAAACCTTTCTCAAACCATTATTGCATTATAAATGCATGAAAAAAATTCAAAAGTAATTTCCCCAAATAACCTTAGTTAAGTTAATTCAACACCAACTCTATAATTCAAATGAAATAACCATGAAAATGAATAAAAATCAGAATTTTTTTGGTGGGGGGTGGGAGGAAGAAGAGGATATAATTGAACTTCTAAAATAAGAATGTTATACTTGATCTTGTCACGACAAACTCACCACCTGACCCTAAGTTCCTCCATCCTCAACCACCAATCAATCTCTAACTTATTACAAATACACAAATCTCAAATTCATAGGGGATCCAAGGGGTGGCTCAATAAACCCTACAAGAGAAGAGGTCAAACTTCAAGAACACAAGGAGTTCTACTAGAGAATAGGATTATGGTTAAGGGATTTCTAGTTCAACCTGATATATTTCAAGTTGTACCTTCAATACAAGGGTGAGTGACCAACAAGGAACCTTCCTTTTATATTCTTGAGAGGTGGTTCCAATAGTTGAGCCTAGAGATCTAGGCTATATAGGTGTACAATCACCATGATATCCATTGGAAGCCCATACATTTTGTACTTTATTTTTTTTTGGGCCATTTTGTTTGTTCTCATGAGTTTCTAACAATAAAATTTTAAGCAGATCTTGATTTTCATTTCTATAGATCATGAGCACAAGGAATAGGTATTAAAAATATGTCACTATAAGGAGAACAACTTTTTGGATAGTTTTGTATGGAACCTCCCCAAAACATTCTTCTCTTAGCTATTTATAACAGAGGTTGTTAGAAGAGGTGGGAAACCAGAGGCTTTTGCGGAGGTTTTTTTTTCCAGTGCACCTTTATGGTACAAACACATTGGTGCACACCTAAAACATTCATCATCGGGACTTAAATGTTCAAATGCACCATCATTGTTCATAGCGGAGGCAGGTGACTGTAAGTTTTTGTGGAGGTTTTTTTCTCGATGTTCCTTTAAGGTATATATGCACCAGTCAGTTTATGAACAATATAGAACTAATGCATCCATATTCCAATAGCACCACCATACTTAATGATAAAATTGCATGCATCGAATAAATCACACAGTGCCATTGAATAACACATTGGGACATTCATGAACAATACAACACCGACACATCCATGTTTCAGTAGAACTTCCATACTTTATAATAAAATTACATGCATCGAATAAATCACACTGGTGTTGTTGAACGACACACCTTGGTATATCCTTCTGTCAAAAGTCACACCACAGTAGGTTAAACAAAAATAATTACCAAACCTATTTTCATTGTTACAATGTGTCTCATGATTCCAAACTCTCAATCAAGCACCAATTCCGACCTTTCTTCCTAAGATGCCATGTTTCCAGTTCTCTATACTAACTAGGATAGCTCGATTGGTGGATTACACACATTTCCAAATTTTGGAAATTTCCATGAATTTTCATTTCCTCTCAACGGTGAAAGAATCTCTCTTCGGGATAGAATAGACCAAGTAAATTATTTATTACCTTCCTATTTTCATTTTAATCCAATCAAAATTTAGCTTGGAATTTCGCATGTTTTTCATTTTTTTTTTCTTTTTCAACATGGTGTGCTTGAACGGTTTGGCTCACTCTGAAGTGGTGTGTACTATGTTAAATACACATTGATCACCTCCTCCAGTGTTTACTGTGTTAAATACATAGTGAGCACCACTATCAATGCATCCATATATGTTCGCACCCGTGTCGTTCAATCTAGTGCATCGCGATAAGTTACTAAAAACCAAAGTGGTGCGTCCTTCAAAATTCCTTGACACCGACGCAAACTGGGATCATACCCTCACCATCCCATTACACTTCATTAATCACAATGCCAACTCAATGATATATAAACTTTAACCTAGCGGTGCACTAATTTTAACTAACCGCACCAGGGCATACCAGAAAAATAATGCCCTGGCAAGTCAATGTTCAAACACCCTTCCATACTTTATAAAAAAATGCATGCACCAAATAAATCGCACCAGTTCCATTTAACATTATGCACCGATACACTTCACTTAACTAATTGTACCGCTAACATAACGATTTATAAAATTTAGCATGACAATGCAACCATTATAATCCAACGCACTGGCACTATATATAAAAATGCACCGGGACATATATTTTTGGAATTCTCATAGCAGAGAATCTCATTGGATGCATCATTCCCGATGCACTTGCATTTACAACACATTAAGGAACAAAAGGAAGGTGCTTCACTATCACGGTGGTACTGGTACGTTAATAGTAACACCTTGCAGTGACTCACAATGTTGTTTCAGTGGATGCTCTGTAACCATTTTTGTTCACAACATAATGCACCATTGAGAAAATTGTTGGTTCTCCAATAACATGGTAGCA
>JASDQU010103553.1:168991-193322 GCA_032191745.1 Picea mariana | reverse complement strand
CCTTCTTCAAGACATACCCTTGAAGTGTATTAAGTTGCACCAACCCATTGACATTGATATCTTCAACTATGTCACAACCAAGCCATACTGTTTCTAGTTTTATTGTTTTTTCCTTTACTTCATTGTTGTATAGCAAGACTAAATTCTCGTTCTTGAACATCATCTTCCTTATATCCTTGTTATTCCATGCCTTTTATTGTTTTATTTATACTAATTGATGATGAACTTTTATTTTTTTTGTTTGATGGATTTTCAACTAAGGAAGATACTAATCCCCACTAAGAGAGTTGAAATATCGTCGATATAGAAAGAATAGAATCTTTGTTCTTCTTTCCCAAGAAAATTCTCTATCAATGAAATTCAAGAAGAAAGAAAGAGGAAACAGAAAAGCAAGTTCATTTTTTTTTCTTTGGCATCAATTAACCAAGTGATTCTCCAACACTAAATTATTCTTGATACCTAGTCACAATTCCAACAAGACAAACCTTTCTCAAACCATTATTGCATTATAAATGCATGAAAAAAATTCAAAAGTAATTTCCCCAAATAACCTTAGTTAAGTTAATTCAACACCAACTCTATAATTCAAATGAAATAACCATGAAAATGAATAAAAATCAGAATTTTTTTGGTGGGGGGTGGGAGGAAGAAGAGGATATAATTGAACTTCTAAAATAAGAATGTTATACTTGATCTTGTCACGACAAACTCACCACCTGACCCTAAGTTCCTCCATCCTCAACCACCAATCAATCTCTAACTTATTACAAATACACAAATCTCAAATTCATAGGGGATCCAAGGGGTGGCTCAATAAACCCTACAAGAGAAGAGGTCAAACTTCAAGAACACAAGGAGTTCTACTAGAGAATAGGATTATGGTTAAGGGATTTCTAGTTCAACCTGATATATTTCAAGTTGTACCTTCAATACAAGGGTGAGTGACCAACAAGGAACCTTCCTTTTATATTCTTGAGAGGTGGTTCCAATAGTTGAGCCTAGAGATCTAGGCTATATAGGTGTACAATCACCATGATATCCATTGGAAGCCCATACATTTTGTACTTTATTTTTTTTTGGGCCATTTTGTTTGTTCTCATGAGTTTCTAACAATAAAATTTTAAGCAGATCTTGATTTTCATTTCTATAGATCATGAGCACAAGGAATAGGTATTAAAAATATGTCACTATAAGGAGAACAACTTTTTGGATAGTTTTGTATGGAACCTCCCCAAAACATTCTTCTCTTAGCTATTTATAACAGAGGTTGTTAGAAGAGGTGGGAAACCAGAGGCTTTTGCGGAGGTTTTTTTTTCCAGTGCACCTTTATGGTACAAACACATTGGTGCACACCTAAAACATTCATCATCGGGACTTAAATGTTCAAATGCACCATCATTGTTCATAGCGGAGGCAGGTGACTGTAAGTTTTTGTGGAGGTTTTTTTCTCGATGTTCCTTTAAGGTATATATGCACCAGTCAGTTTATGAACAATATAGAACTAATGCATCCATATTCCAATAGCACCACCATACTTAATGATAAAATTGCATGCATCGAATAAATCACACAGTGCCATTGAATAACACATTGGGACATTCATGAACAATACAACACCGACACATCCATGTTTCAGTAGAACTTCCATACTTTATAATAAAATTACATGCATCGAATAAATCACACTGGTGTTGTTGAACGACACACCTTGGTATATCCTTCTGTCAAAAGTCACACCACAGTAGGTTAAACAAAAATAATTACCAAACCTATTTTCATTGTTACAATGTGTCTCATGATTCCAAACTCTCAATCAAGCACCAATTCCGACCTTTCTTCCTAAGATGCCATGTTTCCAGTTCTCTATACTAACTAGGATAGCTCGATTGGTGGATTACACACATTTCCAAATTTTGGAAATTTCCATGAATTTTCATTTCCTCTCAACGGTGAAAGAATCTCTCTTCGGGATAGAATAGACCAAGTAAATTATTTATTACCTTCCTATTTTCATTTTAATCCAATCAAAATTTAGCTTGGAATTTCGCATGTTTTTCATTTTTTTTTTCTTTTTCAACATGGTGTGCTTGAACGGTTTGGCTCACTCTGAAGTGGTGTGTACTATGTTAAATACACATTGATCACCTCCTCCAGTGTTTACTGTGTTAAATACATAGTGAGCACCACTATCAATGCATCCATATATGTTCGCACCCGTGTCGTTCAATCTAGTGCATCGCGATAAGTTACTAAAAACCAAAGTGGTGCGTCCTTCAAAATTCCTTGACACCGACGCAAACTGGGATCATACCCTCACCATCCCATTACACTTCATTAATCACAATGCCAACTCAATGATATATAAACTTTAACCTAGCGGTGCACTAATTTTAACTAACCGCACCAGGGCATACCAGAAAAATAATGCCCTGGCAAGTCAATGTTCAAACACCCTTCCATACTTTATAAAAAAATGCATGCACCAAATAAATCGCACCAGTTCCATTTAACATTATGCACCGATACACTTCACTTAACTAATTGTACCGCTAACATAACGATTTATAAAATTTAGCATGACAATGCAACCATTATAATCCAACGCACTGGCACTATATATAAAAATGCACCGGGACATATATTTTTGGAATTCTCATAGCAGAGAATCTCATTGGATGCATCATTCCCGATGCACTTGCATTTACAACACATTAAGGAACAAAAGGAAGGTGCTTCACTATCACGGTGGTACTGGTACGTTAATAGTAACACCTTGCAGTGACTCACAATGTTGTTTCAGTGGATGCTCTGTAACCATTTTTGTTCACAACATAATGCACCATTGAGAAAATTGTTGGTTCTCCAATAACATGGTAGCACATGTGCATTTATATTAGCACATCACACCGCATAAGTTCATATTCAACAATTTCACCGGTGGGTGTGGATGGATCAAAACAACACATTGGTAATGTAAAGAGCACGACACAAGGCCAAATTTTCACAAATTTGCAGCACAGTTCATCTTATGTTAAGCATTACTAAGATGCTAGGAAGTGCACCAATTGAGACAAATGTACCAGTGTGTTCTATTAATTGAATGCACTTCCAAGTTTTTTAAACAAAAATTTCCTCCATGGTGCAAAAATAAATAAAATGCACCAGCAATGTGTACTACAACACAAAGAAAAAAATACATAATAATTTTCCATATCGGTTCATTTTATGGGATGCCCCGTCACCGGGGCATTATAATAAAAATGCATCGATATCAACGCAGACAAATCTCAAATAAAGCGTTGGTGTGTTACTTTAAACAAAATGCACATGAGCGGTTAAGTAAGTTGTACCGGGCAAAATGGTTTAAAAATTATCATTCCGATGTGCATTATAGAACGTGTCTGTTAACAGTGTGTCATGAAAAGAAAATTCACTGGTTAAAAGCATCCAATGCACATAATAACATAGAGAGTCGGTGTGTTTAATATAACTCAATGCACTATGTGGTTTAACACCAAACCTTAACCCGTGTGATATATATCACAATGCACCGCTATAGATATCGGTGCTCAACTAACAATGATGCACCAGTGAATTATATTTAATATATGTATGTTTGGTGCCTTATGTATGATAAGGAGCACATGACATAGTGCATATGTATTTGTTAAGAGCACCGCTTACTTTTTCACTTTTTTTTAAACATAAACTATTTTTAGTTTTTGATAAATACAAATTAGTTATATATGTTTGTGTTTTATATTTTAAATTCATTTTATCTATATATGTGCCTAAAAATTATTTTATGTGAAACATATACGTCAACGATGATGAGCACAGTAGCAACAGTAACAACTAGAATAAAAACAATTTAATTCACAATCTACATATGCAAACCTCCATAATTAAATTTTGTGGAGGTTTTGCTTTGTGGAGGAAAAAACATAGGTCATTCTTTGGTGCCTCTCATAATTTATTGCATGGACTCGATCCTCTTCTACTTCCTCGGTGCTTTGCCTCGTGTCTCCTCCTCCACAAGCCGCTTGATTTTCTCCAAGATATTGTCCTCATAATTCATGTAGCTAGAATATGAGTTGGCGTCAATTCACTTGTAGATCACATACCTATACCTCCTCTTCTTCACCTAGAGGGGGATTATTGAATATATATTTGAGGATGGGGAGTATTTTTCTATCCCTAAAGTATTTGTTATCGGGGCCCTTGCCTGTGGCACCAAGCACATCAATTGTATTCCCTTCCAAGTCCATCATCTTGGCCTCTACTTTGGCATAATTAGGACTGCCAAACTCTACGATCAGAGCTTCCTAATGCCCCTTTTCCCTGTTTAGAAAGAAACGACCCCTGTGGATGTTTTAACTATAACATTGCATCATCCTCAAGATTGACCTAAGCTCCATATTGTATATTTAATAGAATTTAAGAAGCACATTTAGAAAAACAACCGATGATCCATAAGCTTTGTCAGCATGTCTTATCACTAAATATTAAGAATTTCTTTGGCCTCGACATGCTCCTCCATGATTTCCTCACCCATGTACTTACTAAGAAGTTCATCATGTTTCTTCTTCTCCACAACCATACACTGGATCGCTTTCTCATCTAGAAGGGGAACATGGGAAACAAACTCTCGCTCTCTCTGTTGTTGGCTTCTCTTGTCCTACTCTCCCATTTATTCCACCACATCATCATCTTCCTTGAATAGGACCGAATTAATGGAAACTACTTCCTCACTCTTGATCATCAACATGGCCTGCCTCTATATAGACTTGATACTTTGCCACTCCCTCAACACTCTGGCTCGCATCTCCTCCTCCGCGGGCCGCTTGAATTTCTCTAAGATATTGTTCTCGTCATCATTGTATCCATAAACTAGCATCAATTAACTTGTATATCGCATACATAGACCTCCTCTTCTTCACCTTGTGGGGATTATCGAATATCTCTATGATGTTGGGGAGGAATTTCCCATCCACACTTGTACAATTGGTTGCTGGAAGATTGTAACATGCAATATTTTAGCAATCATTTGTACAAGTGTGACTGAGAAATTCCTCCCTTGATGTCAAAGAGCTAATCGATAATCCCCCTGAGGCAAAGAAAAGGAGTTCTAGGTATGCGATCCACAAGTGAATTGATGCCAGTTATTATGGTGAAAACGATGAAGAGCATTGTATCATAGAGAAAGTCGAGTGGCCCGCAAAGGAGGAAATGTAGGCTAGAGAACTGAGGGAGTGGTAGAGGATCGATTCTATCTAGAGGGAGGTTAGGTTGATGATAAAGAGAGACGAGATCATTTCCATTAAGCTGGTCCTATTCATGGAAGATGAGGGTGTGGTGGAAGAAATGGGAGAGAAGGACAAGGGAAACCAACAACATAGAGAGAAAGAGTTTGTTTCCCATGTTCCCCTTCTGGACGAGAAAGTTATTGAGCACATGGTTATGGAGAAGAAGAAACATGATGAAATTCTTAGTAAGTACATGGGTGAGGATCTCATGGAGAAGCAGGCTGAGGCCAAGGAAATGCTTAATATTTAGTAATGATACATGTTGGCAAAGCTTATGGATCATCAGTTGTTTTTTGCAAATGTGGTTCTTAACTTATATTAAATATACAATATGGAGCTTAGGTCAATATTGAGGCTGACGCAATTTTATAATTAAGACATCCACCAGGGTCCTTTCTTGTTGAGAAGGACAAAGGGGCACTTGGAAGCTCCGACCATAGAGCTTGGTAGTCCTAATTATGATAAAGTATAGGGTACAAGATGATGGACTTGGATGGGAACAAATTTTATGTTCTAGATGCAACAGGAAAGGGCCCCAATTATAGATACTTAGGGGCTACAAAATTCCTCCCCATCCCTAAAGAGTTATTCGATAAGCCCCCTCAAGGTGAAGAAGAGGAGGTGTAGGTATGCAATCTACAAATGAATTGATGCCAGCTCATATTATGGTTACAAGAATGATGAGGACAATATCTTGGAGAAAGTTAAGCAGCCCACAAAGGAGGAGATGTGAGGCAGACCACTAAGGAAGTGGCAAAGTATTGAGTTCATGTGCTAAATTATGAGTGGCACCAAAGAGTGACCTATGTTTTTTCCTCTATAAATCAAAACCTTCGCAAAAATTTAATTGTGGAGGTTGGCATACGTACTTTGTCAATTAAATTGTTTCTTGATGCATTTTTATGCAACAACCACTCTGGTACCATTTCAATTTCACTGGTGCACTATAAACAATATAACACACATGTATATTATGTGTTTTCAAATCATGTTGATGTTGTTGTTGTTTGATTTATAAAATGTATAATAAGTATGATAATTATTTTTCTGTTTTTAAATTAAATTTAAGATGTATCCCTCATTAGAATTTAGAGTTTTCATACAATGTTTAACTTTAGTTTTATGAAATTGTTTTCTTTGGATTGTAATTGAGAAAACATAAACTATTAATGCCATATAATGTTAAATTGATATTCAAGGTGAACTGTTTAAATTCCATCAAGATACAATATGTTGATTAAACATGTTTACAAAGAAAAAATACTTTTATGAAATATTTTTTTCTCGTTTATTTTATTGACAACATTATAATAATTGTTCATAGTTACATTTATAATTGTTATATTTAGAGTAGTTATGGTACAAATATCTTCCATATTGGGATTTTTTTTTTTTTTTTTTCCAATTATTATATTGGGATGACTTATGCCAAGTGTCAGATTAGACTATAAAATGTACCTCACTTTATATTAATAATATATATTTTTTTGAGTCCCCGAGGTGTAGGACAGTTGGTGACGGAGTGTGTTGTTAAGCCACTCCGTGATGTTAAAGTCACCGGTTCGAAACCTGCGGGGACAAAAAATCCAACCATGTTAAGGGTTGGTGTGGCTCAAGCCGGGTGCGATCCCCGGGTGATTTTGACGGCTTAGATGCCCCTGAGTCGCGGTTTCTCAAGCCACAGGTTAATCGCAGGTCCTGCACAAATTAACAAACAAAAAAATATATATATATTTTTTTTTAATAAAGGTGTTAATAGAATCAATATGTTTATTTTTAGTTTGTAGGCGAAAATGTCAATTTTTAAAAAATGACCGTGTTAAAATTTTATTGCAAAAACAAAGCATATTTTTAAATTATGATACATGTTACACGAAAAATATTAAAATAATAGGAAACAATAACATTTTTATATATTTTATATATATATTTGGAATTAATAAAAATATATCTATAAATGCATGCAATTCATCAAATAATAACTTTATATAAAATATGTATTTTGAATCCATAGAAACAGATCTATAGATGCATCCAATTTCATCAAAGATGATTTTGTGTAAACTATTTAAAAATATTGTAAAAATGAAACACAATGACAAATGATTTGGAAATAATGAATTTAATTAATTGCTTTATGCACTCCCAACCACCACCATGTTTTTAAAGACAAAATGAAATTTGACATGAAGTCATTATATAATGGGGACATATGATACTTTCCCTCCCAAAAATTTTAATTTTACATAATGTGCATGTATCCTATGACAATATTGTTCTATGTAAATTCTATAATTACTAATATTCATTCTCATATTTTTTGTAATTATGTGATCAAAATCATTTTATTAATACATATGTCTTATCAAATAACTAATATACAACTATCATTTATCCTCCACAATTAATCCTAAGAGATCCTTAAATAAGTGATGCTTTCCATATTCCTTTTGTGAGCCTATTTGATATTATAGGGCCCTTTGCATCATGAATAATCTACAAAGCATCAAATTTAAGGGCAACGACATTTTTTTCACATGTGGGTCATATTAGGCCCTAATCCCTAGTGTGAAAAGCTTATAATGGCTAAGATTAATTATTAATATATAAAAAGATAAACAAATATTAAGCAAACTCAATAAATAAAATAAACAAAAGTCCATGTGTAGAAGTTATATGGATCTTAGTCCCCATCTTTGATGTAATGATTGTAACATGCAACCAACCATTTTACAAAACTATGTCAAATTAAGCAATACATTTACATTAGTTCCATTTAAAATCCAAAAATACAATTACTCAATCATGTTGTTCTTACATCCCAAGGGGACGTCTAAAGGTAGACCCATTGCAAGAAAGTTTTTATGAGTCGTTGGTGGTCTACGAAAGTTATAGTTTATTAACAATTTGTCACCAAGAGACAAACTACGTATCACATGCACAACAAAAAATCTAGATTCCTTCCTTTTCATAAAGAACTCTTTGTCATTGGAGTGTTCCTAAAAGGAACAATTTGCACTAAATAATGAGACCCTACAACTATTTATGAACCCTGCAATGTTCCTATGAGTTCGTGGACGGGCGTCACTATATAATAGGTTTTTCAAGTTAAAGATTCCAGAAGCATAACCATTCATGTACATACTATACATGGAAATTCTATGTTTGTATTTGACAATATTCAAGTAATCAGATCGACTATAAAAAGGACCAAAAAATGGCATAAGTGCCATTGATTGTTTGGGAGGAACAAATACATGTGAAAGGATAAACAACCCAAGATTTGAAACATCCATTTTAAACTTGGAAAACATACAACTATCACAAAAAGATAATTCGGTTCCAACATTGGGCACATGCATGGACGACGACCAAGTGACATACAAAGATCAGTTGTAACTAGTTTGGTATTTACTTTGTAGATGGATAGGAAGATGGAAGTCATCGCTACCTTCCAATAATTGAACAAACTTTGGTGTGTACTTGGACATTTTTTTCTCTTAGCTCATACAATTTTTTTGATCTCCCAATAGTAATGTTTTGGGTGGTATTGATATCATGCTTTGGCTCACTATAATAACTCTCTGTTGACTCAACAAAAGGAGATGGGTTGGTCAATTTAGGATTAAACGTAGTTGATTTGGCTTCCAACTTTTCAAGAAAGGATCACATGGAAGTGTTCCTACATGTATTTTCTATATCACCTATTGGATTATTGACCATACTGGAAGGTATTAGACCATCAACTCTGGGTAGTCTATCATTAATATAATGAGACAATAAGACACGTTGAGGGTTATTCTTCAATCCTTTACATTTTGAACAACCATATACCATTGGCATCTCATAAAAAAGATCCAATTCACAGTGTAATACCGTTGACCCAAGTTGTAGGTTTTTGGAAGATGGCATGTTATGATTGGCAGGGTAAATCAACTGTCCATTTTCATCAAACATTTTCCTATGATATCTTTCTCCTGATAAGAGCTTGCGATATTTTTTCACTGGTGAAATATCTTGCTCATCTGAACTCGATCCCAATTTATGATCCTACAAAATTCAATGAACAATTATTCAAATGCACATGCATAAATGACATAAATTCAATCAAATAAATGAATTATAAATAAAATCTAGACTTATTTCAAATGGTGTTGGAAAAGTTGAAAAACTTGCAATGATATGGAATGAGTTGAAATTTGAAGTATTGGCCCTTTGATATTATAACCTTATTTTCCATGCATTTGAGCCAAAACCATCGTTGATACGTGCATGGATTTGATATCAAAATTTATCGGTGCATTTATGCATTTTATAACACACTGGTGCATATATGTATATATAACACATCGGTGTGATAAACTATGAAACACACTGAACCTCCACATCCGTTAAAACCTCCACAAACCAAAACATTCATAAATTTTAATAGCAGAGGTTTGCATTTCTATTTTGTTGATAAAATTGGTATCGATGTGTTTTTTAATATATACACATCGAGGTGCACTATTCGGTGAGGCACACTGATTTGACGACAAACTTAATTTTTAAAATATATAGTTTAATAAGTGCTTTTACATACTAATTGAAAAAACACAGCAAAACAAGTGAGGGAATTTCATTTTTCAAAACGTGTTTGTTTATAAATGAAAACATTATTCATTAGTTCATTTTTTGGCATAATTTAGAGGGAAGATTTGTGGAAGAGAGTTTTACCATGAAAAACTTTGGAGTGGCTGGATTTTTCTGAAGAGCCAAAATTAGAAGGGATCCGCAGGCCACATACAAATCTATAGATAAGAAATTTCAGGTATGTGATTTTGTTTTATTGATCATTTCAATCTTTCCCTATTTGATTCAAAATATTTTCAATTCATATTAAAAAAATATAAGTGTTTCATAGTTACCTTCGATATTGGGAGTCGTAGCTTTCTTGTTGTTTTTTCTTGTCCCCTATTTTTTTAAGAAATATATTTTTATAGGGTTTATTTTTATAAGCAATAGATTTTCATAAGCAATAGATTTTTTTAGGGTTTATTTTTTTAATAAATAGATTTTTATATGGTTTATTTAGTGGCATATGGGGCGTTTGATATCCATTGAAATGGTACCACTCATTGCATCAGATTGCAAACCATTTCAACTCTCTCATTTTCAACTAATTTTTTTTTTAATCTTTTCCACGGTATGCGGTGCCCACTGTATAGGAAAAATGCCCCGCTATGCACTATATAGGAAAATCGTCCTGGTGCTCACTGTATAGACAAGCGCACTGGGGCACATATATTTGTGTAAAGCACCATGTGGTCAAAAAATTAAATAGTATTGAATTTTTATCATATGCATACAGGTTAGTGGTGCACAATGACTAATAGTACAGGCTGGTGCAAGTATATTCTTGATGCCTCGATGCATTCTGTTTAATGAAGTGAACTTAAATAATAGATAGTATAAAAAAAATACAATTTCTATTTATGATGATTCTTGTTTTTTTTTAATACAATATGGCTAATGGAATTTCAAAGAAAACATCTTATTACAATGAACGTGATCGTATCTCATCCCAAAAAGAAAGGCAGACAAGCTCGAGACCCAACTTGCTATACTCGGACCTCGTTGGGGACATGCACTGAAAAAAACGATTAAGAGCAACCTGCTCTGATACCACTGATCCAGATTATTTTCGGCACGAAATGAGAGCAGATATATAACAAAGAAATGCACAGAGATATCGCAGATATTCAATAATATAATAGAAATTTATCAGAGATGCAACCATAAACACAGATATATAGTAATACACGATTTCTATTAATGAAATAAATGTACAGAGACTATAAAAATACATAGTGAAAGATTCGCTAGAATGGTGGCAGCTTATCTCTGAGAAGAGATGTGACGGATACTTGCATTTGCAAGAAGATGATTACAATGAGGATCTGAAGGCCTTTTTACAATAAACAGGAATTCCAAAAACCCCAGACATCCAAATACCTAACCCTAGGATATGAAGCGCCAAAAGTCATGTGGGCCCCATTTGGGTAAGTTAGTACATCAACTTCTCGGGGTTGTAACTTTTGCATACGATCTTCGTTTTAGGCATATGATAGCTCGTTGGAAAGGTATCATCGAGGAGATTCATTTTGGGGGCTCAATCATGCCTTTGGATATCATTGAAAACCTCGATCTAGAAAATCCTTCATTTAGGCCCTCAAAATGGCCCCAGAAGTTAAAACCTGCNGGGCCCCATTTGGGTAAGTTAGTACATCAACTTCTCGGGGTTGTAACTTTTGCATACGATCTCCGTTTTAGGCATATGATAGCTCGTTGGAAAGGTATCGTCGAGGAGATTCATTTTGGGGGCTCAATCATGCCTTTGGATATCATTGAAAACCTCGATCTAGAAAATCCTTCATTTAGGCCCTCAAAATGGCCCCAGAAGTTAAAACCTGCTAAAAATAGTAAATTGCCAAAATTGCCAAAAAACTGTTTTGAGCCAATCGAAAAAGGTGGGTGGCCACCGATATCCACCTGGATCAAATGGGGCCTTTTTGACCACTGGTATATTTTTGATTTTCTGTAAAATTATCTTACCATATTCTTTGTTGAATCTGAAGGCATTTAAATTGGCCACCTTCTAAGCCTTCGATGGTGTAAATTATCCAAATTCCAAATAGCCTAATGGGAAATGTCCCCCTGTGAGCGAGATGTTGGTTGATGATCCTATAATATTCATGTCCATGGGATATATGTTGTTATTTCTTCCTTATTCATCCTTTTTCCATTGTTCCTTTGTTGCACCTATTGTTGCAACTACTTATGTTGTTGTTGCAGCTGCTTCCGCTGCTACTTTTTCTTTGCTTCAACTTGTGTTGCTTCTTATTTATTATTTCATTTGACCACTTCTTCTCTCCTTTTTCCTTTTCTTTTTGGTATCCACTTTGGTTGCTACAACTTCTTTTGCTACCACTTTTTGTTGTTGTTGCTCAACTTCTCTTCTTTTTTCTTCTTCTTTTTTTTTTTTTTTNATGCTACTGTTGTTGTTGTTGTTGTTGCATCCACCTCTTCTTCGATTTTATTTTGAGCCTCTCTAGCTTGTTTATCGTCTTATATTCTTCCTAGTCGGTTTCCTCTCCTTTTGAAAATTATTTCATGCTAGGTTTTGGATTGATAGTCTATTTCTTCCTCCTCCTAAACGTCAGTTGTGTAATCCCATTTGTACCAGTTAATGTAGAGGGTGGTGACAACATCCAGAGGATCGTGCCTCTGAAATATTTCTTCACCGAAGTGGAAATATGTTAGTGTAATCACTTATGTTTGTGATTCCTTGACATATTTAAATGAATATGAACCAACCTAGAGTGGGAGAGGAGGCTAGATGGATTTTTTGTCTCTATAAAACACTACACCTACCCTGTTGTTCCAGAGTCTGTACTTAAGGCTTAGAAGTACAGTGTCTAGGCATCCGAAAGTGGGTAAAAGGTGGAGAAGGGAGAAATGTCAACCTTCGGTAAAGGAAACTAAGGAATATTTCTGCGTTGGCATTGTCTAGCTTCCAACTGTTTCTGGATAGTTATATCCTGTTCAATGGCTACCCATGAACGTTCTAGTTCAACCCGGTTAGTAGCCGTTTTAAGAATAGTGTCGAAAAGTCTTAAGGCGATGTGTGTTTGATTCGATAATCCAGGTTCGATATTAGGCTGTGTTGGTATAGGGACAATCATGGAGGAACAATAAAATAACAAAAACTTCAGGGAGAAATAAAGTGCTGTCTCAATTTGGTCGTATAAAAGAGAATTTATAATTTCGGAAAAGACACGGAGTGAAAATCAAAGGCTCTTTCCTGTAACTGAGTTATATCTTAATAAAAGGTATGAGGTGGGAGAAAAACATTTACCTATTTATGGTGTAAGGCTCCTATCAAGGGAGAATCTCACGTATAAACAGAAGAGGAAAACTGTAAGGAAATAACCGATGTAGCAGAGAATATGTGTAGAATTATGAAAATGTGGACTGGTCTTACACCCGCTAATATCTGGTACAGAGGAAAAATAGTAAACAATTATAGAAAACCAAAATTCATTCGCTATAGTAGTGGTCGTACTGAATTTATAACGAAGCATTCATCAGTTAAGAATATGAAATGAAATGAAATATGAGATACAAGAAAACAAACTCATAACACAGTCTTGACGGAATTGAGAATCTTCAGATTTTCTTTGTATTAACTCTCAAATTTGTAAAAACTCTATTACAATCGACACAAAAAGGTCCAACTCTTTTCATTTCTTTCTGTGGTATATTTATACAATTTTACAAATAAGATAGAATCTCAATAGTCACAAAATTTTGATTATGACAGGGAGGAGAGCAATCGCTCCATTTCTTCTTCTCTGTCTTTACTTGGTGCCAGACGTTTTTCCTCGTGAGGGCTCAGTACAGGCGACACATATTTCAACTAGTTGAGATATTAGTCATGACGGTTCTGCTTGATAGTTGTCTTCAAAGAAGTAACATTCTCGGGCTAACTGTTGTAGCCTGTCTTCCATCTGTCCATCTATGATGTCGATGGTGCATAATTGCACGATGGGTCTAATCATGCATTTGTCTATTTGGACTATGTCCACCATAGTCACCTGGGAAATATCGATCGAATCTCTTTCCTCTTTTTCCTTTAGATCAAGCGAGATTTTTGCCACATTCATTTGCATCAACGTCTCGGCATTACCTCCACTGTCAATGCCTAGCAGATCACCGTCTATAGAACTAAAGGCCTCTTCTACGGAATTGGTTATCTTTTTGGCTTGCTTCTTGCCTTCAGTGATGTTATGCTCCCATTCTTTTAATAGAATGTTTCCTCTGGTTTTCTCTGAAATGGTGAACCTGGGAGTACTTTCCGAAACCCTGTTGTTTGTGGCTATCACAACCTCTTGGAAGGCGACCCAAGCTATTCCAGCTTCCCTTTCTCTAGCAGATAAGTTCTCAGAAACCTGATTGACTAGAAAATAGTTGTTCCAGATCGCTTCTACCTTGGCGAGCAAATTTTGCTGTGCTGCAGAGACTCTGCTCCGAATCTCGATCGCCTGGGATTTAAACATCCCGATGTTTATCATTCTGTTCTTGGCGATATCCACCCTAGCCTGTAGCTGTTCAATCAAATCCCTTTGTTGGTTCGCTTTCATCTGACCATCCTGGACCACCAGCTGTGCTTGCTTGAGCTTAGTTTTGAGTAGCTCTATCTCATTTTTATCGGCCAACCTGGCTTGCTCTATTCCTATGCTCGCCTAGTCTTTAGCAGTCTCCGTTGATGTGGCCAGTCTGGCTTCAAGGGTCCTAATGAGGCAATTTTTTTTTTTAAGTTGGTTTTTTAAGAGCCCGACTGAAAATTGATTCGTCGAGGCATATGCTCCTAGTGTCCCTGCTATTTCAGTAGCGAATTGCTCATTCTTTTTGTCCTTTCCATCAATTATAACTTTATATTTCTTGGCAGTTGACTCTCCTTCCTAGTAGAATTCCCTTTTTACTACTGCCTTTCTCTTCTTATCGAAGAAAAAATAATTCGGAGGGAGTTCTTCCACCCTTATGGGCCTCAATTATTCATTGAATATCCATCCTGCATCGATATTTCCCTGCGTCGACTGCAAGGGGGTAACTGATGTGATAGGTTCTCCGATCTGCTTCGCATATTTTTCCGGAGTAGCGACCGGACTCTGGTTCTTCGACGGGTCGGGAGTCTTTATCTCTGCTTCCAGACTCTTAGTTTCCTCCCCCTCGTCCTGGTGTTTTCCTTGATCGGGAGTCGTACGCTTAGAGCCTTCGACATCCTTCTGTTTCACCTCCAAAGTACCCGGACCCTCACCTCGCAACACTGCGGGAAGACAGCTACGTCAATGTTCCTAGAACTTCAGAACATTGGTTCTTTCCTAGGGTGCTAAAGTTTGTATCCGAGCCAATATCTCGGCATAGGACCTTGCGCCTTGGAAAATGTCATCCGAGGGTGAATTCTCGTGCTCAAATCTCTTGAGCCCGCAACTGGCCAAATGATTGCTCACAACCCTCTGCGGATCGTGTTTCTTGTATTCAATGGAGACCAAATTTAGGTCTTCCAGGGTTGCTGCCTCGGCTTTGGCATGCCTAAAATCTAATAAAGAATAAGAATTCAAATGAACAGGAAAAGGTGGCCATACCTTCTTTGAATATCCCTTAAGCTCTTTGCTTATACCATCGATTACTGTCTGCCGGGCAACCTCGCGACAAGCCAGCTTGTCAGGAATGAACAATGGCAGCGCATGCGGGGGAACAGAAGCCCTGAAAACCCTGAGGTATGAAAATTCTACTTCCACATACCAGTCTGCTATGCTGTTAAGATTCGTTACTATGATGTCCAAGATCCGGGGTGGTGGGTGACCAAAAATGGTGACATGCAAGGGCACCATCACCCAGTTAAAGATTTCATACACAAAATTTTCCGCTTTGCTTTCCCATAATTTTGCATGATAAATGTGTATGGGTTCATCTTCTGCTGCAGTCCAACTCTAGCTCATTAAGGGGAATGGTGTCAAAAAACAAACTGCGTCCATAATGTATGCCGACATGAAGAATGAAGACACCTTCCCGTTCTCTTTCTGTGCCCGATACTCTGTGACCTGACTGGTCAAGCTGTCAGAAAGCATATTTGCCCAGTCGAAGGAACTGCTTTCGGTGACCCGAAATATTAGAGGCACCCACGAAAGGAAAAAATGTGAGGTGTCCTCTTTCCCATATAACCTGCATGTCATCATGGCTACATATTTGTACTACGGTTCTAAAGAAGCGATTGAATATACACCGTGGCTATCAGCTCTGAACTTCGCGGTGTTTGAAACCCAATCCTTTATTAAACTGAACATGGTTTTATCATACTATACGCATTCCTTCTGCTTGAACTCGTCCAAGAATTCAACGCCATATGTGCGGTCAGACGTCGTGGGTAGCTTATACATGGCTTGCAGATGTTCCAGCCTGAAAGTCTCGATGGTGACTTTTTGCTCGTTCATGATGGTTCTGGTCGGTATGTCCACATGTTCCAATGCCCATCGGACCATGTCATAATATAGAAGCAATCGCGGCCTGGCTGCTACTCTGTGCATTCTGGATTGGATGACTATTTTGTACTTGGTGGTTATATCATCTTTTTCGTTGTCACTGGAGTCGTCAGAATAATCCACTAACTCTGCCTGTAGAACATCCGAAATGAATGACCAATTCGGGACCGAGTCGATACTTCGAGGCTAAGTATCAATGACATTGTCTGAGCCTTGTCGTGAAACCTCAACATTTTCTTTTGATGCTTTTCATGGAGCCATGGCTGGAGATTGCGTTTTGGCTCTTCTGCGATAGAAATGTGTATACATACAAAAGTCAGCTGCTCAGAGATAATGTGCTCTATGTAATATGAAATGATTTTTTTATAATGAACCACAACCCTTATATATATTTGAAAACTCGGTACCTTTTGGAACAAGTCTGTCAAATCACATTTGGAAATAAATTTTGCCATAAAAATCCGATCTTATATTTATTGATTTACCCTATTTCCTCATTAATGTCATAAATTTTGTCGGTTTAAAAGTCAGTTGGCGTATGGAAAGAGTAAGGATACCTCGTGAATCGTGCAAGCATCGAAACGCGGGATATGTCTTGATTTAGCTTAATTAATCTAGTTTTACCAACGTTAATCAATATTTTGGTACTCGTTATATCGGGGATTTTATTTTAACACTTTGAACCTCTAACACCCGAGACTGTGAAGATCGATTTTGGTTAGTAAAAAGGTAATCGTGATTTGGGGCTTGATTAATTTTATAATTATTATATTTGCCATATTGCGACTCGGAGCTTCAAAGATAAGTTTCTGGAAGACTTACATGCTGAGCTGCGAAACCGTGAGATCGCGATAACATGACTTTATTTAAAGGGAAGATAATATTGGATTAAGTGATTAATTAATTACGTTATAACTACATCGTGATTTCGCGAGTCGGGGTTTAGACGGTGCAACTTTCGAAAAGGACAACGCCGAGTGGCGAAACGCCAAGAGAATCTTTTACCACGGTTTATCTTTTACCTTTAACCTTGACATGGGTTACTAAAGTAAAGACCTCATGTTCTTGGCTATCGAGGCTATGACAATAAATTTTTGGGTTTGGTGAACGCCGAGGCGTGAAACCCCGACGACGTTTAATCATGGGTTAGTGAAAACTTCACCCTCGTTACTGTCTTGAGTGAAAAATTAAAATGATTTCGATGTTTCGTGGCTCGGGACATGTGAACTACATGACTTATAGTATCCGACCTACGAGATCCAGAAGTAGAACAAAAGAGGAAACATTTTTACGAAAGGTAGGACTCGTTTCAAGAGTATAATGATCATCGTTGCTCGTGTGATAAAGCTTCAGAGATCTCGATATCTCAGAGGGAAAATATGAAAACCATCTTTAGATTTAAAGCATTAAAAAAGAAATTTGTGACGGGCTAGAAGAACAAGGGTGGCTCCAACATAGGCTCCAACTAGGGATCCCGCCTTCCTGTGAGGCGGGAAGAACAGTAGACCACATGCCAATATTGGGTAAATGGAGTCAATAGCTCAATCAGGAGAAAAGGTTCCTGAGAAGAGGGTATCAAAGGGGGAAAGAGACTTCGTTCTTTACCTTGAAAATCTTTTTCAAAATCAGATACTCTTTTTAAACTTAGCTATAGTCCCTTTCACCACTTTCCCTTTCCCGTTGCTAAATTCAGGTCTGCTTTAAGACAATCGAAACATTCCAAGGAGACTCAATAGATCTTACGGCTATCGGCTTACATCAAAAGAATAAGATTATATGTTTTTAATTGGGAAGTCCCGTCTGAATTTGGGATGTGGATCAGGTTTTAAAAAGCATTGGTTACCCGAGTAAATTGATATTCATGTATAACAGCCTTACAGATATCTCAGATATTGCTTCACTGCTAGCGAGCCTGTTCAGTACCTCGGTGAAGTTATCTGGCCCTTTTTACTGAATTTCCTTTCACCACTTCGGAATATATTTATGCATTTAAATGATAAGACGAGGGAAATCATTTCTGAATTTCCTTTCATCGTCTCTTGGACTAGGTGGGGGCAATCATTTCTGAATTTCCTTTCATCACCTATCTTATAATTTTCTTTTTAGAGCGCGAAGATGGGGGCAATCAGTTTGTATCAGGGCTGATATCTGTGTAATATTTTGCATTATAGGTCTATCAACTTACTTTGATTACTCGGTACCAACCTTCCCTTGACCTTCACAACATCTTCATTCTTAGGGAGAAAAAGGAAAATAACTTTTTAAGGGCATTCTATTTGAGCAAGCCTCAATCCTCCAATGCCGTTGAAAAACCTAGGAAAGTTAGGATCACTCTAAACATTCCTTCGCTTAGAAGAGGATCAAGTAGTTGTGAAGACCCACTTTCTTTCCACAATCTGCTTTGAAGCTCACGAGGTTGACACGAAAAACTTTTATCCCTTCGTACATGAAACCGAAAAAATGATGACTTTTTAAAAAGGTAAACCCGAAGATAGAAAGAATTCTAGGTAGTGACTTACTAACTGAAAATACAGAGGTCAAAAACTGACTCTTGTAGATCTTTTCGGGGATACTTTACTTTGATTGATTGTTTTTAGATTGGGAGAATCGTTTAAATTGTCTTGATTTTTTCAAAGATTATCAAACCAAGAAACAACTTTGTTATCTATCAGTTCAGCTGATATTGCAGTTTGAATGGCGTTACCTCGGTTTTCTTTAACAGTCCTTTATAACATGTCTTTTGAGAAATCTCATCTTTACCTTTTCATTTCACTTTCTTTGTGCAATATGAAACTACTTTAGGTATCACCTGTTTATGCCGATTTATTTCTGACACCGACTTTCAATTTACTTCTCCTGCTTGTTTTGTATGCAGTTGGAATCTTGTAAAAGGAAAATACGAATCTTATCCGAAATGTGTCGAAAGTTCATGAATCGAAAAAAGAAAATCAAAAGAAATGTTTAAATGAAAATACATATATGTACACAATATATATATAATAATAATTTTAATTTTTTTGAATCTGGCGACTGTTATGTCATGTAATGCTTTAGATACCGCCTGTTGACAGGGGCGTTGAGGACTTCTCCATCTATATTTTCCAGTAGGAAAGAATTTTTTCCTTCTGGAGCCGAGACCCTGAATGGCCCATACCAGAGGTGGTCAAATTTACCATGCTTTGTTGCTTCTTCCTTTCTTGCATCCCATCTTAGTACTAAATCACCTGGGAGGAATTCTCTGTCCTTTGCTTTGCGGTCGAATAATGCCTTCATGTCATCTTGGTACTTCTGCATCTTTTCATCAACTTCGACTCTATGTTGTTGAACCTCAATCAACTGATTAATTCTCCTGGTTACATGATTGGGTTCTTCGTTTTGATCTTGCCATAACTTCATCACTGGTAGCACTAGGTTTATAGGTAGAACAACATCTGTCCCATAGACCATTTGAAAATTTGAAATGCCGATAGACCTTTTAGTGCTTATGCGGTTTTCCCACAATGCATATTTTAAGTGTACATGCCAAGACCTTTTATTTTCATCCAATACTTTCTTGATTATATTTACCAGGCTCTTGTTAGATGACTCAGCCAATCCATTCCCCTGGGGGTAATATGCTGTGGAATGGCCAAGAACGATGTTATACTTTTGACAGAAGCTGATCATAGCCATAGATTTAAAGGCCTGGGCAGTGTCAGTAACTATCTTTCGGGGACAACCGAATCTTGACAAAATATTGTCTTCCAAGAAATCGATTACCACCGAGTCTGTTTCCCTTTTGGTTGGAATGGCTTCCACCCACTTAGTAAAATAATCTGTAGCTGTTAAGATCCACTTGTGTTGAGAACTGGAATGGGGATTAATCTCGTCTATAAAGTGTAGACCCCATTGCTGAAATGGGGCTTCAGCTTTGACTAGAACTAGAGGCAGTGTCGGGAGCTTCTGTTTACCTGCGAATAGTTGACAAGGGTTGCAGGCACGCACTTTGGCATTGACGTCCGAAAAGAGTTTTGGCTAGTAGTACCCAGCCCTCAAGATCTTGTAAGCTGTAGCTCTCCATGCGTGATGCCCCCCACAGATTCCCTCATGAAATTTGTCTATAACCCGCTGAGTTTCCGATTCAACTAAACAGACTAACATGAAACCGAGTGGATCTTTCCAATATAGCTGACTTTCGGCGATATAATATTTAACTACATGGAGTTTTAAAGTTCTAGCTTTAGATGGTCATAGTTCATTTGGGCATTTTAGAGTTAGCAGGTATGACACTATGTCTCTGTACCAGCCTGATGATAAGAAATTTTCTTCGATCTTGTTTGGACTTGTTTCCTCATTCAGCTCGTTTAGGTTCGTGTCTTCGTTGCCTTCCTACAGACAATTGGTATCTAGGGATATGAAATTTGACTCAACTAAGAGTTTGTCCAGGCCTTGCCCTTTTATCAGTTTGGTCGGTTTGACTTCCGGATCAAATTCCTGGATTTTGGAGAGCCATCGCCCTCTTTTTCCATTGCTGTCTGGTTGTACCAATATATCTTTCACAGAACTAGTAGGCACGTACGCAATTATCTTTGAGTGTAGTACATAAGTTATGAATGCCTTTAATACTTTTACCATTGCGTACGCCTGTTTTTCTATTATGTCATACTTCAGTTCTACGTCTCTAAGGCTTTTGCTAAAAAACGCGATTGGTTGTTCGAATCCTTCTTCATTCTTTTGTAGGAGCACTGCAGCAATAGTGTGTTAAGAGGCAAATGAGAAAAAAAGAAAATATTTCAGATAGTTTGGGCTTGCTAACACAGGTGCCTCGCTTATGAATTTCTTAATATGTGTGAATGATGCTCTGGCCTCGGTTGTCCAATTTACTCCAATGTCCTTCTTCAACATACCTGTGATCAATTTTACGATCTCAGCGAAATTCGGGATAAACCTTCGTAAAAAATTTATTCTTCCTAAGAAAGATTGAATCTCTTTTACATTTCTGGGAATATTTATAGTATCTATTGCTTCAATCTTCTTAGGATCAATCTTGATTCCATTCCTAGATACGATATGGCCCAAAAGCTTACCTTCCCGCATGGCGAAATGTGATTTCTTTGGGTTTAAAGATAGACCAAACCTGCGGCATTTTTCGAAAGTCTGTTTAAGATGGATCAAGTGTTCTTCATCGGTTTTAGAGAAAATCGTCAAATCGTCGAGGTAAATGACTACGAACTTGTCCCTTTCTGTTGAGAAATACTGAGAGGGGGGGTGAATCAGTATTTTGAGCAATCAATTTATTTTCTCTTTTCTTTCACTGAAAACCTTAGGTTTCTTTGTAGAGACCAGCTATTGTATAGTCCTAAGAAAACATGAGTGCATTCAGAGATCTTATTATGAATTTCTTCATTCATTAGATGTTTATTAAGCAATAATTCAGTGTAGTAAACAATAAATAAACCAACGCACATGAGTAAGACACATGAACACCAGGATTTAAGATGGAAACCCAAATCAGGAGAAAACCACCGCTGTCGTTGTCTCTGTCTTCAATAATTATTATTAAGAAAACGTTTTACAACATTGTACTAGTGCAGACTCTTACTAGTACGAAGGCTTCTACCTGCAGAAGGCTCCAACCTTCTCTCATTTACCAGCCTTTCCTGGAAGGGAGCTTCAACCCCCTGAAGATAGCACCGGTTTCTACTGGTAGGATGCTTCTACTGAAGGCTTTAACCCTCAGATTCGCTGCTGACCACGTTTCATAAATTTTCACACTGGATCAGGCAGTTTCAACCCCAGGATTCACATGTGTTCTATGCACTGGCCATCATCTTCTTTCAGAAGAGACAGTTCTGGCATCTTATTAGGACTTGTATCCCGAAATCATATTGATGCACAATTTTCTAGTGGTAATGACAACAACTGCAATTATCTCTAAAGGAAACACAGATCTACTGACTGTAAGGTAGCTGCAAAAGTCTCCTAAACACCTATTAAACAAGACAATAAACCTGGAGATGATGCCTCTGCTCTTCTAGTTGCTAAACTCACTGCAGAGAACTCTCTGTCAATGTAGATCTGCCACCCCAATTGCCACAATGAGGTTCCTCCCTCCTCAAACCTTCTGTATGGCCTGCACAGAAGACCTCAACAACCTGTAGATGTCCCTACTGTCAGAAACTAGCCTCCACGTTCTGCAAAAAGACCCCGACTACCTATCAAAATCCTTACCGCCCGCCTTTTCTGCAGATCATAGCTAGAAAAGGCCATCGACCCCTTCTTAAGACCATGGGTCCAAAACCATTCAACGCCAACCACATCTTTTGGTTTACTCCACGACGCTCTTATAATCTTTGACTAGGGTTTTAGATCTTGGCATAATGAACCAATAATGTGAAGGGAAAATCGGGTCCCTATTGCTCGGGTCCCTCATCGAATTTGAATTAAACCTATGCGTCCATTTTTAAATCGGGTTTCGGCATTCCTTATGTAATGGTTTCTTTGCCTCTTGAGTTCACGATTTGCCGATCCCCGACTTCCTCCGTGCTCTTGACACGCGTCCCACCGAATGGACGGTTCAGATTCTGCGTCGGGGTTTCCTCCCCGATCCTTCGTTCATGGGAATATCGATTTGCCAATTCCCGATACGCTGGTCCTCTGACGGGCCTTTGACCTGCCACCTGTCCTCTAGGGTGGTCCACACGCTATCTGCCTTATCGAGAAATCGCATATCGTGATTTCGCGATGTGTGATGCAATTATTCACGGGACTCGCGAAAATCCAATTCCTGATTCTCTGATGAAGCCTTTCTCCCAGTGGCGCCCGATCGCTGCCACGCGTCCTTCCAAATGGACGGTCCAGATTATGTCAAGATTTCAGGATTTTTAATGTCCCAGTTCTCATGACCTTGAGAACTCCGAACTCTCGATGGATTATCTCCCTCGCAGCTTCTGCAGATCTGACGGTTGTCAGTGACCCTATTTAGCGATCATACGCGCCCATCCAAAACTTAACCATACACTGATTTTCTTACATGCTCAGCCTTTGCCATCAATGACAATATTTCCAACAATCTCCCCCTTTGTCATTGATGGCAATACTCTACCTCTGTCTTTTTCTTGATGGCAATACTCTACCTCTGTCTTTTTCCTCCCCCTTTGACATCAATGGCAAGGAGTGGACAATACCATGCTTCCCCTGAGATCGTGCTGCATCGTCATAATGATCCTTTTCAGATGACCAAGGCGCCCCTGTAGTCAGAGCATTTAGAGATGCGTATCAGCATCGTACAACCAATTGAGGCTTTTGTACTTAGGTAGACCTGATCCTCTGCATGGCAGAGACTACTCCCAGTTTTTGGCAGAGATATTCGAACGCTTCCCTGGGTAGAGGTTTGGTAAATATATCAGCAACTTGTTCTTTGGAGGAAACATATTCCAATTTCACCTTTTTCTCAAGCACTTGTTCTCGTAAGAAGTGATATTTGATGGGAATGTGCTTGGTCTTGGAATGCATAACANGATTCTTTGAGATACTGATGGCACTTGTATTATTACACATAATAGAGACAGGGGTTGAACATTTGATTTGAAAGTCTTGAAGGGTTTGCATCATCCAAATAAGTTGAGTGCAGCATGATGTTGCAGCCACATATTCTACTTCTGCTGTAGATAAGGCAATGGAACTTTGTTTCTTGCTAAACCAAGATACTAACCGGGGTCCCATGTAGAATGCACCACCACTAGTGCTTTTTTGATCATCAACACTTCCAGCCCAATCTACATCAATGTATGCATGAAGAGTAAGATCAACATTCTTTGGATACCATAGTCCAAAATCTTGAGTTCCTTGTAGATATTTGAATATTATTTTCACAGCCTGAAGGTGAGACTCTCTTGGATTGGCTTGAAATCATCCAACAATCCCAACTGCATGCATAATGTCTGGTCTTGTCCCAGTGAG
>JASDQU010103553.1:116550-160932 GCA_032191745.1 Picea mariana | reverse complement strand
GATTCTTTTCGATTTGATCAAGTTCTTCATTCATGGCTTGAATCCAACATTCGTCTTTGCTAGCTTGATTGACATTGTGAGGTTCAACAGTGGATAGAAATGCCAGATAGCTAGAAGATCCTACAAGAGTCCTTCTTGTTTGTATACTTGATCCCTTATCTCCCAAAATTTGAGATTCTGGATGATTCTTTTGAACATATCTGGATGGAGCCTTTTCAGATACATCCTCTTCGGGTTCTTCATTGGGTTCACTGTCTATATCATTCCTATTTGATGTAGAATGATGTATGTCACCATCTTCCTCAACAGTTGTTTGTTTTTCTTCTCTTGGAGCTACAGAAGACTCATTAATAACAACATCAATACATTCAACAATCTTCCGAAGCCTTTTATTGTAACATTTATATGCTTTACTCCTAGAGAAGTATCCAAGAAATATTCCTTCATCTGCTCTTGGTTCAAATTTGCCAAGTTTTTCATCATTATTTTTGATAAAGCATTTGCTTCCAAAGACTCTAAAATGTTTTACGGTGGGAGGTTTTCCATACCATAGTTCATAAGGAGTTTTATCACTGTTTACACGAACATGTGCTTTATTGAGAATGTTTGTTGCTGTATGTGTTGCTTCTCCCCAAAATGTATCAGGTGTTCCGAAATCATCAAGCATAGCTCTAGCCATTTGTTGAATTGTTCTATTCATTCTTTCTGCAACACCATTTTGTTGTGGAGTGCCTGCTATAGAAAACTGTCTTTTTATGCCATGCTGTTCACAAAATTCAATGAATTCATTGGATGTATATTCTCCTCCTCGATCAGATCTGAGACACTTTATTTTTAGATCTAATTCATTCTCAACTAGTGCTTTGAAGATCTGGAATTTCTCAAATGCTTCATCTTTGTGTTTAAGGAGTCCAATCCAACACATTCTAGAGAAATCATCAATGAATAAGATATAGTATTCTTCACCATGTGGTGACTTTTTCCTCATAGGTCTGCATATGTCAGTATGAATGAGTTTAAGAGGCTTACTTGATGATCCTTCTTTGGCATTAAACTGCACTCTGGTTTGCTTGCCGAATTGGCACAATTTGCATATGATATTCTCAGGTAGAGTCATGCTGGGAAAATCACGAACAACTTTAAATCTGCTTAATTTGTTGATTTGAAAGAAGCTCAGATGCCCCAATCTTTTATGCCATAGCCAATTTTCTGAATATTTACTCAAGTAACATTGTTCTTTGTTGTTCTTTAATATATATAGGTTATTAGGAGTTCTTTTTCCTTTTATAATAGCTTTTCCTGTATCAAGATCACGTACCACACATTCTTTTGAACTAAAGACAACTTCAGTTCCTTGATCACACATTTGAATTACACTTAACAAGTTATGCTTTAATCCATCCACATACATGACTTCATTATCTTTCACATTTTCTTTTAGAAGAGCAGACCCTTTTCCCTTAATAACTGCAGGAGTATCATTTCCAAATGTAACTTTCTTTTCCTTTTCTAGAGTACTATATGCAAGAAGTTTGTCTTTGTCACCTGTCATGTGTCTTGAGCATCCACTGTCAATGTACCATTGGTTTTCTTCATCTTCTGCAAATAGAGCTATGCCACAATTTTCAACCTGTAATTCTTTCTTTTTCCATACTTTGGAGTTTGAGGGAACATGTCTTTTTAGCTGAATTTTGCTCCTGCATTCAGATTCTTCATGGCCGAAGTTATTGCAATAAGCACATTCAACTTCATTCTGAAGAGGAGAAAAGTTGTTATAAGTATTCTTCTTTGTTTCCAATTCAATCCTTTTCTTTCTTGATTCTCTTGTCATGATAGTTTTATATGCAACACATTGAGCAACTTTATGACCAAAATTGTGACATGAGAAGCATTGTCCATTGAAGAAGAAATTTCTACAATCATAGAATCTTCTATATGAATTTACTTGTTGATTGGTGTTTCCTTGAAAGGCATTCCTGTTTGTGTTTTTTGAATTGAGATGATCATGCCTTACCTGTAAAGATTCTTTATTCCCTTGCTGAGTGGCAGTATCTTGTAAACTAGCTGTAACTACTTTTAGATAATTTGGTGCTGAAGGCTGAGAAGATTCTCCAGTATATCCAAGGCCTGTCTTTATGAGAGGAGAACGTTGTACCTTGATAATTTCATCTAAGGTTTCAGATCCTTTAGCAAATCTAAGATTCAGAGTCTTTACTTTCTCAAGTTCTTTTCTTAGACTTAGTACTTCACACTCTAATTTCTCATTATGTTTCTCCTTTTCTTCAAGCTGATTTTTCAGAGTTTCTATAGTGATTTTACTCTCTTCTAAACATATTTAGAGTTTATTGTTTTCATCAAGAAAGTCACTGTCTTCTAGAGCATCCTCAAACGTATCCTTTTCTTCTCTAGATCCTTTTTCAAATGCTATGAGAAGTCTAAGGTCTTGTTCACATTCTTCCTCACTATTAGATAACCCATCACTATCCTCATGAGTATAGAAACTCTTTTTAGAACTAAAATGATTCTTATTCCTTCTTGCTACTTCCTTCCCCTTTTTATGTGTTTCTTTATAAGGACACTTAGCATAATAATGGCCAACTCTTCCACAATCAAAACATTTGAAAGGAAGCTTACCTCTGAACCGTCCTGTTCCAGTTTGAAGTTTCCTTACGAAGTTTATCTCATCTTCCTTTGAGAAATACCCTGATCCTTCTGTTATTTGTACTTCCTTTCCTTTCGTAGAAGTTCTAAAGACTGCTTCTTTGACTTCAGATGGTCCTCCTCTTCTCATTTCATAAGAAGTTAGTATGCCATGTAGTTGTATCACGGTAAGATTTTGAAGATCCTGCTTTTCTTCAAGAGCTGATACTTTTGACTCAAATTTTGCAGTTAGGGATCTTAAATTTTTTTCTACCAAAGTATATTAGGTTATTGTTTCTCCCATATTTCTCATGTGATTTACAATATCATCAAGACGTAAAAAGAAATTGGCAATGCTTTCCTCATTATTCATTTTAAGATTCTCATATTGAATTATGAGAGTTTGCAGTTTAGCACTTTTTACCTTTGCATCACCTTCATAACTCAGAATGATTTTGTCCCATATGTCCCTTGTTGTATTCAACTGCATGACTTTGACAAATTTTGATTTAGTTAGGCTTCCTAACAGAGCATTGACTGCTTTTGCATTTGTTTCATAGGTTTTTCTTTTTGTTGAATTTGTTGGTACTGCAGATGGATATTGATATCCTCCTTCAACAATAGCCCATACATCTGCTCCCAGAGACTGAAGATAAGATCTCATCCTTGTTTTCCAGAAGATTAAATTGTTTCCATTGAAGAGTGGAGGCCTGATAGATGTTATTCCGTCTTGATTTCTCATTTTGATTGATCTTCCTTCTAGCGGCTAAGCCTTTTTAGAAGAACCTACTTTGATTCCAATTGTTGAGAAATACTGAGAGGGGGGGTGAATCAGTATTTTGAGCAATCAATTGATTTTCTCTTTTCTTTCACTAAAAACCTCAGGTTTCTTTGTAGAGACCAGCTATTGTATAGTCTTAAGAAAACATGAGTGCATTCATAGATCTTATTATGAATTTCTTCATTCATTAAATGTTTATTAAGTAGTAATTCAGTGCAGTAAACAACAAATAAACCAACGCACATGAGTAAGACACATGAACACTAGGATTTAAGGTGGAAACCCAAATCGGGAGAAAACCACTGCTGCCGTTGTCTCTGTCTTCAATAATTATTATTAAGAAAATGTTTTACAACATTGTACTAGTGCGGACTCTTACTAGTATGTGGGCTTCTACTTGCAGAAGGCTCCAACCTTCTCTCGTTTACCAGCCTTTCCTGGAAGGGAGCTTCAACCCCCTGAAGATAGCACCAGTTTCTACTGGTAGGATGCTTCTACTGAAGGCTTTAACCCTCAAACTCACTGCTGACCACGTTTCATAAATTTTCACACTGGATTAGGCAGTTTCAACCCCAGGATTCACATGTGTTCTATGCACTGGCCATCATCTTCTTTCAGAAGAGACAGTTCTGGCATCTTATTAGGACTTGTATCTCGAAATCATATTGATGCACAATTTTCTAGTGGTAATGACAACAACTGCAATTATATTTAAAGGAAACATGGATCTACTGACTGTAAGGTAGTTGCAAAAATCTCCTAAACACCTATTAAACAAGACAATAAACCTGGAGATGATGCCTCCACTCTTCTAGTTGCTAAACTCACTGCAGAGAACTCTCTGTCAATGTAGATCTGCCACCCCAACTGCCACAATGAGGTTACTCCCTCCTCAAACCTTCCGTATGGCCTGCACATAAGACCTCAGCAACCTGTAGATGTCCCTACTGTCAGAAACTAGCCTCCACGTTCTGCAAAAAGACCCCGGCTACCTATCAAAATCCTTATCGCTCGCCTTTTCTGCAGATCACAGCTAGAAAAGGCCATCGACCCCTTCTTAAGACCATGGGTCCAAAACCATTCAACGCCAACCACATCTTTTGGTTTACTCCACGAAACTCTTATAATCTTCGACTAGGGTTTTAGATCTTGGCATAATGAACCAATAATGCGAAGGGAAAATCGGGTCCCTCATTGAATTTGAATTAAACCTACGTGCCCATTTTTAAATCGGGTTTCGACATTCCTTATGTAATGGTTTCTTTGCCTCTTGAGTTCGCGATTTGCCTATCCCCGACTTCCTCTGTGCTCCTGACACGCGTCCCACCGAATGGAATACCGATTTGCCAATTCCTGATACGCTGGTCCTTCGACGGGCCTTTGACCTGCCACCTGTCCTCCAGGGTGGCCCATATGCTATCTTCCTTATCGGGAAATCGCATATCGCGATTTCGCGATGTGTGATGCAATTGTTCACGGGACTTGCGAAACTCCGATTCCCGATTCTCCTATGAAGCCTTTCTCCTGGTGGCGCTCGATCGCTGCCACGCGTCCTTCCAAATGGACGGTCCCGATTATGTCGGGATTTCAGGATTTTTAATGTCCCGGTTCTCACAACCTTGAGAACTCTGATCTCCCGATGGCTTATCTCCCTCGCAGCTTTTGCAGATCCGACGGCTGTCGACGGCCCTCTTCAGCGATCATACACGCCCATCCAAAACTTAACCATACACTGATTTTATTACATGCTCAKCCTTTGCCATCAATGACAATATTTCCAACACTTTCTCCTATGAAAGCGATGTCCATAGTGCGCTGGAATGTGGCCCCTGCATTCATCAAACCAAAATGAATTTTGTCATACATGAACGTACCCTATGGTGTGGTGAAAGCAGTTTTTTCCCTGTCTTGTTCATTCATGGTGATTTGGTTAAAGCCAGAGAACCCATCTATCATAGAAATTCGGTTTGCTCCAACAACGTTTTCTAATACATGGTCCATTTTGGGCAGCGGATAATTTTCCTTGAGAGACGACTTATTTAAGTTTCAGAAATCTACACACAGTCTGATTTCCCCACTCTTTTTCCTGACCGGGACCAGGTTTGCTACCCAGTTCGAGTATCATAGAGGTACGATTATTTTCACGTCTAAAAGTTTCTTAACTTCTTTTTCGATCACAGGTAACAAAATGGGGTTAATCTGCCTAAGATTTTGCCTAAACGGTTTGACCCCAGGCTTCAAGGGTATCTTGTGATCAATTATGGAAGTGTCATACATTCTTAACTCATCATAAGTCCAGGCGAAAACATCTTTATACTGTTTGAGTAGGTCTTGATACTTAACTTTCACTTCGGGAGGGAGGAACTTGGATATTTTTACCACCCTGGATTCTTTTTTAGTTCCTATATCAAATTCCTCCACTTCTTCTGGTTGGGGCTATAAAGTGGATTTTACAGGTACGTCGTTCTGATCAAAAAGTCTCTCTAAAGGAATCAATCCTTTCAGAATCTGGTTGTTTTTAAGGACCAACATACGATGATCCGCAATTTTTTCTTGGAAGGCTTTAGGATCTTCCCCTTCTTGCATGATCCACATCAGGTCATTTTGATTTTCTTGGTCTGCATGAGTTTCAGAGAATTCACCCACTGCTGCAAGAAATTTCTTAATTTGTTCGTCATCTTCAAAGATCTGCTAGTGTTGGATATTGTCTGGTATAGATGGTCTGTATCTGATTTCAATGTGATACTTCAATTTGAAAGTCGTTGGGGGAGAGAAGGTTGAAGCTGCTTTAGCCAATGCATCATCATGTAAATTCTCTGCACGAGGGATAAAGTGGACATTTATGGACAAGAAAAAGTTTTCCATGAGATCCCAGGCACAATTTCTGTATGTTCTTAGTCTGGGATGCTTCGCTAGGTACTGTCGGTTTATCTGTTTGACTATTAACTCTGCATCTCCGTATACCTCTAAGTTATTTATCTTTAGCTTCTTGGCAGCCTCTAATCCTAAGACCAACGCTTCATATTCGCATACATTGTTAGTGTAATCTATATCCCACTGCAGTCAGTAGGAAAAAGGAACAACGAACTTACCTTCGGGAGCCACTAAAAGCACTCCTGCACCTGCCCCTTCAGAAGATGAAGCACCATCAAAATACATTTTCCAGACACCGGTGTTACATAGATCTTCTGTCATGTGACTTGACTCTTCTCGCTCTATATCRTTTTCCTCCAGACAACCATCTAAACCATCATCAAAAGACAAGATGCAATTTCCCAGATCTTGGTCCGCGATGTAAATAGGGAAATTGTTTGGGTTTTGAGGGTCACTTACTGTATATGCTAATCTCGTTTCTCTGTACAGCCGAKTAAACTGACCACCAAACACAGGAATTGTGGTGAACGTCGTATCCAATTGAAGAGAGCCCCCCAACTTGGCTCCCCATGACCTAGACAACAGTAAGCCATACTTAGGGGGAATATCTACAATAACCACATCCATCAGGATACTCTTAACCGGGACCTGCGCCAGGGTAAATACCAAATCCTTTATCATCCCCATACATTTAACCCTTCTCGAGTCAAAAGAATAAATATCTCCATAAGGTCTAGTGATCTGGAGACCCAATTTGTCCATAATAATCTTAGGCATAACGTTATGGGAAGCTCCGGAGTCTAACATGCAATTATGTAGCAATTGATCATACACATTTAGAGTGATATAAAAGGGAGCAATGGTGTCTTTGGCCCCTTCAAAATGCGGACCAAAAGTGATGTTAGGTTTGTCATCTTCCAGGTTTAAAACATCAGATTGGCTTTCTAGCTCAGAGACGACCATCGCTTTGGTAATCTGCTTCCGATAAACGATGTTTTTTGCTAATTCTACCAAAGGGATTGGTATCTTAATTTTATTTTTCTCATTTTAAAAACTGAAAGCTCCGCTCACCTTGTCTGTTTCTTTGGTTGATACTTTCGAATCCTTCCTTTCCGACTTATTCGTCTGGACCGCTTTATCACTCATGGTCCTGGTTGAAGACGTAATTTTACTTATTATTTTGGTTCCTTGTGCTTGGGTTTCAACTTTTTCCACTTCGGACTCTTGTGTGCTTACTACTTTAGTTTTGCTGTTGGGTAATAAGGTCTCTTCCGGAGTGGGCTCATAAGTTTGACCTTTTTGGAGGATTTTCTTGGGTTGAGCAGTTGAGATAGGCTTACTCTTAGATCTTAAGTTATACTTTGGTTGGATCTCAGTCATTATCATCCCAGTTTCTTGTTGAGATTCACAGAGATTAGTATGATCACCTTCTTCACCCTTATTCGACGGTTGTTGCATGTTTAGAGACTTTTCATAGTCTTCTCGAGTCAGATATGGTTGAGTGCAGTCATCACCGAAGTTCGTGACATCATTATCCGAATCTCTGAAGTCTTGAAAATCGTTTGCTCCTATAAAATTTTCATTTTTTAAGGGAGCTTGTATTTTTTGATATTCATTTTTTATTTGTCTTTGTTGGTTTGGGGGGTTGGGGTTCCTCTTGAAATCCTTTTTGGGGAAAGAGTCAGCTTTGGCCTATTCGAGCTCCATTCTGGACATTTAATTTGACAGTTCTTTAATTACTCTGGACATATCGTCTACCCTATCATCTGCAGATCTATTAGACCCTGACGGACCTGCTTGTTCTCTAAAGCGTTTGGTCTCTCGGTTTCCCATTTGTAATTTAGATTTAAGCTTACCCGAAGCCATCATATTAGACTCTATTTCTACCGCATCGTCCTGCATTCGGTTTAGGGTGGCCCCCCTTCTCTCTCACAAAAGGAGTGCGAAATCCGATTCGAAAGCTCTGGCGAAAGTTACTTTGGCCGCGGGTTGGGACGGTTTAACCTCGGTTGGGATTTTACTATACAGTTTGTTGAATCTTTGAATAAATTCCATGACTGCTTTGAATTATTTTTTCTTAAAGACCCAAATTCGGTTAAATAATATAGATGGTATTTTCTCTTGCCCCATTGTCTAAGGAAATCATCTTTCAAAGCGTCATAGGACAAGATAGATGCTGCAGGTAGGCTCCGAAACCAAGTTCAGACTTGGCCTTTGAAGGTTTGGACAAGAAGTCTCGAATATACGTCCTCATGTTCAATACCCAGGATATCAGCGAATTGATCGAAGAAATTAATATGTTCGTCCGCGGTCAGATCCCCTTCCCCGGCGAACTTCGGTAATTTTTTTATGTAATTTTCGGGAAGGTCGTGTAGAGGGACGAGAAATACTAAGGGAGCATATCTGGCTGCAAATTTGGCAAAAAATCTAGGAGGGGGGGGCAGGCCCTTGGCCTCCAACTCCTCCTAGAGGGGCTCCTCCCCCTCCTCCTCTGATAAACCCTCCACCTCCTCCTACAAACCCTCCACCTCCTCCTCTGGCGGCTGCCATCATTATTTGTGGAAAGTTATAAAGGGGGTTTTGGAAAATTAAAAGTGACTCTTTGTTTTCTTTGCGAAGAGGAAAATCTAAAGAGGAAAGATAAGGAACACGAGGACTCGGTTCCTCGGATTTGAAAGAGGCGAAATCAAGAGAACCGATGGGTGTGGAAACTGAGTGTGTAACACACTCTTCAGAATTTGGTGAAGTCAGGAAATTCAACTACAGGAAAGATGGTATGTCAAAAGTCGACGAACTTTCAAGAGGGCCCTTTCCTTTCTGTACTAAGGGGATTGTCGAATGAATCTCACTCCTAACTTCGGAGCAGTTTGGCGTTGAAACTTTAGTATCAAAGAGAGGACTGAGCGAAGTTGAGGGTTCAGAAGAACTCTTAGTCTTCAGTGGTGGGGTTTTAAGTTTGTAAACTGCAGCGGTTAGCTTAAGAGAGCCTCTAGCCTTTAGAATCTTCTCGGGATCGGTAACAGGCGTAATCTGCTTACCATTTAGGTTTTGTCTGGTATTCCTTCAACTGGATTCCAGTTTATTATTTGTGGAGTCGCCAAGTGAAATATTAGAAAGCCTTACAAGGTGTCTACTCTTTGTTCACTATCAAAGGGTAACACTTTCAACGAAAAACAAATGTCATTTTCCCAGGGAAAATGATTTCGTAACTTCGGTCCCCGACAATGGTGCCAGAAAGATGTTGTTCCAGAGTCTGTACTTAAGGCTTAGAAGTATAGTGTCTAGGCATTCGAAAGTGGGTAAAAGGTGGAGAAGGGAGAAACGTCAACCTTCGGCAAAGGAAACTAAGGAAGATTTTTGCGTTGGCGTTTTCTAGCTTCCAACTGTTCCTAGATAGTTATATCCTTTTCAATGGCTGCCCATGAACGTTCTAGTTCAACCCGGTTAGTAGTTGTTTTAAGAATAGTGTCAAAAAGTCTTAAGGTGATGTGTGTTTGATTCGATAATCCAGGTTCAATATTAGGCTGTGTTGGTACAGGGACAGTCATGGAGGAACAATAAAATAACAAAAACTTCAGTGAGAAATTAAGTGTTGTCTCAATTTGGTCGTATAAAAGAGAATTTATAATTTCGGAAAAGACACGGAGTGAAAATCAAAGGCTCTTCCCCGTAACTGAGTTATATCTTAATAAAAGGTATGAGGTGGGAGAAAAACATTTAGCTGTCTATGGTGTAAGGCTCCTATCAAGGGAGAATCTCACATAAAAACAGAAGAGGAAAACTGTAAGGAAATAACTGATGTAGCAGAGAATATGTGTAGAATTATGAAAATGTGGACTGGTCTTACACCTGTTGATAGCTGGTACAGAGGAAAAACAATAAACAATAACAAAAAACCAAAATTCATTCGCTATAGTAGTGGTTGTACTAAATTTATAACGAAACATTCATCAGTTAAGAATATGAAATGAAATGAAATATGAGATACAAGAAAACAAACTCATAACACAGTCTTGACGGAATTGAGAATCTTTAGATTTGCTTTGTATTAACTCTCAAATTTGTAAAAACTCGGTTACAATCGACACAAAAAGGTCCCGCCCTTTTCATTTCTTTATGTGGTATATTCATACAATTTTACAAATAAGATAGAATCTCAATAGTCACAAAACTTCGGTTATGACAGGGAGGAGAGAAATCACTCCATTTCTTCTTCTCTGTCTTTATTTGGTGCCAGAAGTTTGTCCTCGCGAGGGCTCGGTACAGGTGACACATCTTTCAACCAGTTGAGATATTATCCGCGACGGTTCTGCTTGACAGCTGGCTTCAAAGAAGTAACATTCTTGGGCTAACTCCTGCAGCTTGTCTTCCATTTGTCCATCTATGATGTCAATGGCGCATAATTGTGCGCTGGGTCTAATCATGCATTTGTCTATTTGGACTATGTCCACCATAGTCACCTGGGAAATATCGGCCGAATCTCTTTCCTCTTTTTTCCTTTAGATCAAGTGAGATTTTTTCCACATTCATTTGCATCAACGTCTTGGCATTACCTCCGTTGTCAATGTCTAGCAGATCACCGTCTCTAGAACTAAAGGCCTCTTCTAAGGAATTGGTTATATTTTTGGCTTGCTACTTGCCTTCAGCGATGTTATGCTCCCATTCTTTTAATAGAATGTTTCCTCTGGTTTGCTCTGAAATGGTGAACCTGGGAGTACTTTCCGAAACCCTGTTGTTTGTGGCTATCACAGCCTCTTGCAAGGCGACCCGAGCTGTTCCGGCTTCCCTTTCTCTAGCAGATAAGTTCTCGGAAACCTGATTGACTAGAAAATAGTTGTCCCGGATCGCTTCTACCTTGGTGAGAAAATTTCCCTGTGCCGCAGAGACTCTGCTCTGAATCTCGATCGCCTGGGCTTTGAACATCCCAATGTTTATCATTCTGTTCTTGGCAATCTCCACCCTAGCCTATAGTTGTTCGATCAAATCCCTTTGCTGGTTCGCTTGCATCTGACCATCCCAGACCACCAGCTGTGCTTGCTTGAGCTTAGTTTTGAGCATCTCTATCTCATTTTTATCGGCCAACCTGGCCTGCTCTATTCCTACGCTCGCCTACTCTTTAGCAGTCTCTGTTGCTGTGGCCAGTCTGGCTTCAAGGGTCCTAATGAGGCAATTTTTTATTTTAAGTTGGTTTTTTAAGAGCCCGACTGAAAATTGATTCGTCGAGGCATATGCTCCTAGTGTCTCTGTTATTTCAGTAGCGAATTGCTCATTCTTTTTGTCCTTTCCATCAGTTATAACTTTATATTTCTTGGCAGTTGACTCTCCTTCCTAGTAGAATTCCCTTTTTACTACTGCCTTTCTCTTATTATCAAAGAAAAACTCATTGGGAGGGAGTTATTCCACCCTTATGGGCCTCAACTCTTCATTGGATATCCATCCTGCATCCATATTTCCCTGCGTCGACTGCAAGGGGGTAACTGATGTGATAGGTTCTCCGATCTGCTTCGCATATTTTCTCGAAGTAGCGACCAGACTCTGCTTCTTTGATGGGTCGGGAGTCTTTATCTTTGCTTCCAGACTCTTAGTTTCCTCCCCCTCGTCCTGGTGTTTTCCTTGATCGGGATTCGTATCCTTAGAGCCTTCGTCATCCTTCTGTTTTGTCTCCGAAGTAACCAGACCCTCACCTCGCAACACTGCGGGAAGACAACTACGTCGATGTTCCTGGAACTTCAGAACATCGACTCTTTCCTCGGGTGCTAAAGTTTGTATCCGAGCCAGAATCTCAGCATAGGACCTTGCACCTCAGAAAATGTCATCCGAGGGTGAATTCTCGTGCTCAAATCTCTTGAGCCCGCAACTGGCCAAATGATTACTCACGACCCTCTACGGAACGTGTTTCTTGTATTCAATGGAGACCAAATTTAAGTCTTCCGGGGCTGCTGCCTCGGCTTTGGCATGCCCAAAATCTAATAAAGAATAAGAATTCAAATGAACAGGAAAAGGTGGCCATACCTTCTTTGAATATCCCTTAAGCTCTTTGCTTATACCACCGATTACTGTCTGCCGGGAAACCTCGCGACAAGCCAGCTTTTCGGGAATGAAAAATGGCAGTGCATGTGGAGGAACAGAAGCCCCGAAAACCCTAAGGTATGAAAATTTTTCTTCCACATACCAGTCTGCTATGCTGTTAAGATTCGTTACTATGATGTCCAAGATCCGGGGTGGTGGGTGACCAAAAATGGTGACATGCAAGGGCACCATCACCCAGTTAAAGATTTCATACACAAAATTTTCCGCTTTGCTTTCCCATAATTTTGCATGATAAATGTGTATGGGTTCATCTTCTGCTGCAGTCCAACTCTAGCTCATTAAGGGGAATGGTGTCAAAAAACAAACCGCGTCCATAATGTATGCCGACATGAAGAATGAAGACGCCTTCYCGTTCTCTTTTTGCACCTGATACTCTGTGACCTGACTGGTGAACCTGTCAGAAAGAATCTTTGCCCAGTCGAAGGAACTGCCTTCGGAGACCTGAAACATTAGAGGCACCCACGGAAGGAAAAAATGTGAGGTGTCCTCTTTCCCRTATAACCTGCATGTCATCATGGCTACATATTTGTACTGCGGTTCTAAAGAAGCGATTGAATATATGCCATGGCTATTAGCTCAGAACTTCACGGTGTTCGAAACCCAATCCTTTATTAAATTGGACATGGTTTTATCATACTTTATGCATTCCTTTTGCTTGAACTCGTCCAAGAATTCAGCGCCATATGTGTGGTCGGACATTGTGGGCAGCTTATACATGGCTTGCAGATGTTCCGGCCTGAAAGTCCCGATGGTGACTTTCTGCTCGTTCATGATGGTTCTGGTCGGTATGTCCACATGGTCCAATGCCCATCGGACCATGTCATAATATGGAAGCAATCGCAGCCTGGCTGCTACTCTGTGCATTTCGGATTGGATGACTATTTTGTACTTGGTGGTTATATCATCCTTTTCATTGTCGCTGGAGTCGTCGGAATAATCCACCAACTCTACCTGTAGAACATCTGAAACGAACGACCAATTCAGGACCGAGTTGATACTTCAAGGCGAAGTATCAACGACATTGTCTGAGCCTTGTCTCGAAACCTCAACATTTGCTTTTGATGCTTTTCACGAAGCCATGGCTGGAGATTGTGTTTTGGCTCTTCTGCGATAGAAATGCCTATACATATAGAAGTCAGCTGCTCAAAGATAATGTGCTCTACGTAATATGAAATGCATTTGTTATAATGAACCACAGCCCTTATATATATTTGAAAACTCGGTACCTTTCGGAACAAGTCTGTCAAATCACATTTGGAAATAAATTTTGCCATAAAAATCCGATCTTATATTTATCGATTTACCCTATTTCCTCATTAATGTCATAAATTTTAGCGGTTTAAAATTCAGTTGGYGTATGGAAAGAGTAAGGCTACCTCATGAATCGTGCAAGCATCGAAACGCGGGATATGTCTTGATTTAGCTTAATTAATCCGGTTTTACCAACGTTAATCAATATTTCGGTACTCGTTATATCAGGGATTTTATTTTAACACTTTGAACSTCTAACACCCGAGACTATGAAGATCAATTTTGGTTAATAAAAAGGTAATCGTGATTTGGGGCTCGATTAATTTTATAATTATTATATTCGCCATATCGCGACTTGGAGCTTCGAAGATAAGTTTCTGGGAGACTTACATGCCGAGCTACGAAACCGCGAGATTGCGATAACATGACTTAATTTAAAGGGAAGATAATCTTGGATTAAGTGATTAATTAATTACGTTATAACTGCATTGTGATTTCGCGAGTCGGGGTTTAGACAGTGCAACTTTTGAAAAGGACAACGTCGAGAGAATCTTTTACCATGGTTTAGCTTTTATCTTTAACCTTGACATGGGTTACTAAAATAAGGACCTCGTGTTCTCGGCTATCGGGGCTATGACAATAAATTTTTGGGTTTGGCGAACGCCGAGGCGCAAAACCATGATGACGTTTAATCATGGGTTAGGGAAAACTTCACCCTTGTTACTGTCTTGAGTGAAAAATTAAAACGATTTCGCTGTTTCATGGCTCGGGACGTGTGAACTACATGACTTATAGTATCCGACCTACGAGATCCCGAAGTAGAACAAAAGAGGAAACATTTTTACGAAAGGTAGGACTCATTTCGACAGTATAATGATCATCGTTGCTCGCGTGATAAAGCTTCAGAGATCTCGATATCTCAGAGGGAAAATATGAAAACCATATTTAGATTTCAATCATTAAAAAAGAAATTTGTGACAGGCTAGAAGAACAAGGGCGGCTCCAACATACCCCATGTATGACCATCTAGTATGCAATCTACTATATCACTAGTTTGTCTGGGATAAAGTTTGGAAGCAAGTGTGGAGCTTTAGTAGCTCCATATATCTTGATGTAGGTGCCATATTACAAGAGATACCAATCCCCTGTCCTTTTAACTATGGCTAGCACCTTATATTTCATGCAGGGTGTCGACGTGCCAAATATCAGATGACACAGTAGGATTAGGAAGTTATCACATATCTTCTTATACTCAAAATTATATTTAATGATCCCATAATATTATGCAATAGATGTGGATTGGGGGTTCGCCAGGTTGTGATGTCTGCCCCATATGAGAGTAAGAATAGCATACACACATCAACTTGAGTAGGTAGGATGACATGTGAAAACTTGAAAACTCTCTTGGAGTCGTGTGATTTTCTACTGCAAGTGCTTCCTTCAAGTAAAATGATAATATGTTTGGCCAATTAAATGTCAAATCGGTGTCTGCGACATAGAGGTACCCATGCTATTTTAAATTTATTGGAATCGGGTTCCTCATTAAGCCTGCATACCATTTCCACTGTATATTGGTTGGTGGCCTGATCATATTTGTGGGATATTCACTAGATGGACTGGTCTTGAAAACCTTTCTGGGATTGTACCAACTCTTTAGGAGCTCTCTTGGATTGTGCGCGAAATTCTTCACCAACTTCTTATCCAATGAATTTTATCCTTCCTCTAGATGATAGCAAGAGGTAATCACTAAATCCTGGAAGGAGGTGATTGGGTAGCCTTGAGCATTCATTATGTATCTAGTATCTAGTTTGACATGCTTCATAATCTATGAAATGTCTTTCGCACAGGGAAATATTGGTACATGCACTGCAACGTTATATAAGTTATACCTCTTAATGTTTATGTATGTGTTGAGGTCAGTATTGTCTTTAGGAAACTAAGGGAATGTTTTATTGTTGAACATATGATAGAATTCACCCCATTTGAGAGAGGTTTCCTTATCAATGAAACCTTTAGTATCATCATAAACAGGCCTCGAGGTGTCGATGTCTTCTTATTCTAAGAATCTAATCGTGGAGGCCTCTTTAACAAGAGATTTGTCTACGCTTTGTGAGATTTTTCAACGATGATTCATGGCTGAACTTGCATATAAACATGTGAGAAAACCACAAGACAAAATTTTGTTATATCCATAATCATATAAGAAAGGAATCAATCATATTAAATGGTCAATTCATAATTTTCAAATATTGGTAGTGATATGGGTGATGGTAGACTCATTAGAAGGTGGTCGAAAAGGAAGTATTTTCCTCGCCGATTCATGGTACATCAGTGGAGAAGATCATTTCCCCGTCGATACAGGCCATGTCGGTAAGGGAAATATTTCCCCGGCCAATGTGACTATATCAACCATAAAAGGGTGATTTACTCCCAATATTGCATCGAGCCATGGGTCGATGCTTGAGGTTTGAGGCTTTTGGATGCACCATCGAGGTTTTGATCCATGTCTATGATACACGAGGGATATTTTTCCAAAGAATGTCAAAAGGAATGAGCTCTGGATAGAGGTACAAGGAGGGGTATGAGAAAGATATGGGGAACAAAGGTAATTTGGTTTTACTCATAAACCTAAGGTGGAGGTCTAGGAGAGGTACAATGATGATGTTTGGTATAGTGATGATCTTTGAGACAAAAAAAAAATGTGATGTACATAAATCAAATGAAAATTTTTGGACTTCTAGGTTCTAGTATGTCACTCTTATTATTAGGGTTGAGATTAGCAACACCAAGGTTTCTAAAGAAAAGTCCTTGATAGGGAGAATCCTAGCCAAAATAAAAAGAATTAAAGTGAAATAAGCATAAGGGAAAAACAAGAACACAAAATCAAAGAGGGAAAGAAAACTAAAAGATAAAAAAAAGGGAAGTATTGACTCCTTTTATTTATGTCCTACGGAGTTTCCTAGAAATTCTCGCTGAAGTAATGTTTCAGAACTTAGCCACTGATGGGGGGGGGGGATCCAAATCTCCTTCTAGTTTTTTAAATTTATACATTTTGAGGACAATATTTTCCTTGATTATGAAAGGACCTAGCCACAATTGTTGAAATTTGGAGTGTTTCCCTTTATATTCATGTCGCTTGTCCAATTTTAGAACCAGATCACCTATCTGAAAAATCCTTTTTGCCAACATATTTCTTATCAAACCACCATTTTATAGTCTATTGGTAAGCATAAAAATTTGATTTTTCTTTGGCTCTATCCTCTTCTAGTTTTATCAAAGTGTTTATTCTTCCTTGGATAACATTCCAACTTCCACGTGACTGCTTTGTGAGTTGGAGGGAAGGAAAGAAGATTTTTGGGATTGGATGGCCTCTTTCGCGAAAATGAGAAATTATGGGGAGGTTCCTATGGAGGATTTTGGAGTGATCTTGTCTTCATAGAGAGCATTAGATATAGAATTATGTTCATTTCTTTGTTGATATACTATGGTCTGCTTCAGGATATGGATTAATTTTTTAATGGTGGACTTGGCCAAGCCATTTCTTTGGGGGTAATAGTTAGCTTCGTATCTCAAAATGATTCCTTTCTCTAAAGAAAACTCAGTGAATTTCAAAGATGAGAAATATGTAGAATTGTCAAAAACAAGGGCAGTGGGTAATCCAAACCTGGTGATGACATGATGTTGCAAAATATTAATTACCACTTCTTCATTTACCTTTGTTAGCGATACAAATGTTTTCCATTGTGTGAAATAATAAGTGGCATTGAGGATGTACTTGTGCTGTCTAGACGAGTGAGGGTTGATTTCTCCAATAATTTCTAAACCTTGTTGTTCAAATGGTTCTTCAATAACTATAGGTTGGAGAGGAATAATAGAACTAATCTCTCTTCCAACATTTTTTTGAAAAATATCATAGCTCCAAGAGTAAGCGTGTGTGTCTTTAAATGTCGTAAGCAAATAATATCCTACTCTCAAGATTTTTTGGGTTGTAATCTCTCTTACAAAGTGTCCTCCATTTGGTTCATCATGAAGTTCTTTGAGGACTTTGTCAACATCTTGTTTCTCTATACATATGAGGAGAACTCCATTATAGTTTCTTTTGAAAAGAATTCCATTGACTAGATAATAATGTGCATATTTTAACCACAAAGCTCCTTTCTATCTAGTGTTAAGGTGTTATGGAGAGGTTATGTATTGAAAATAATACTTGATATCATTACACCATGAATTCTCAAGTGATGGTACATAATAAGGTTGTTGTGCATACAATGTTTTTTCTTCTTTCCATCCCTCTTGATTTATTTTCCAAGTCCATGGATTAAGTCACCAATTTTCATACACCTTGACCATTGATGATATTTACGGGTTTTAATTCAATGTCATATTCTTGTAAGGTAGTCATCTAGTTTCCTCGTCGTTCTCCCAACTCTTTTTGGACGAACAAATATCTTACAACTAGTTGAAGAACAATTACCTTGGTGTGGTTCTTTAAGATATAAGGTCTAAAATTATTGATGGATTTGTGAACAACAAACCCTTGCTTTTCCACAGCTGGGTAGTTCAGTTCAACACCTTGTAGCCTCATTCTCATGAAATATTCCTTCTCTACAGATGTCCACTTGAACTGCACTCCTTTCTTAAGCATCTGTTGGAGAGGTTTGGACATTTCTGCAAATTCAGACCTAAATCTCCACACGAAATTGATATTTCCAAAGAATGACTACATGGATTTCTTGTTGTTGGGAAATGAATCTACATGAAATCTTTAGTATGTTCTGGATCAACATAGATACCATCTTTAGAGATGATATGCCCCAACAATTTTGCTTCTAAAATAACAAATATTCTCTTCTTCAGATTTAGAGAGATTCCATACTTCCCGCATCTTTTGAAAATATGTTTCAAATGGTGTGGATGATCAACTATTTTCTTAGAATACATCGTGATGTCATTGAGATAGATCACCACACTTTGATTGATTATACATTTGAAATCTATGTCCATTTCCCTTTGAAAGTTTTATCCCACATTAATAAATCTTAAGGGCATCCTTTGATAAGCAAATGTTTCCCACTTTGTTCGAAAAGTGGTCTTTAATTGGTCGGGTTCTGCCACGAAAAATTGATTGTATCCAGAAAACCAGTCTAAAAAAGAAAACATCTGTGAACCAAAGATGAGATAGTGTATTTGTTCCATGGGGGGAATGAGGTAATTTTCCTTGTTATAAGCTCGATTCAAATTTTTGAAATCTATGCACCATATGATTTCTCCATATTTCTTCCTTATTGGTACAAGATTAGATACCCATGTTGAATGTTACAATATTAGATACCCATGTTGAATGTCTAACGTTAAATATAATTTGAGCATCTAGCAGCCTCTTCAACTCCTTTTGGATAAGAGGTTCAAGAGTACGATGTATTTTTCTTATTTTTTTTTAAAGGTATGACACCGCCTTTTATGGAAATAATATGTTGTATGATACATGTGTCATATGTTTTCAGGTCTTCGTATGTACATGACAATACATCCTGGTACTTTTTAAATAGTTGTGTGAATGTGTGCTTCTCAGATTCAGAACAACAATTTCCTATGTTGACGAACTTTGGCTATTCCAGAGTGCCCAAATTTACCAAGGAATGCATCATAATTGAGTTGTTTGTCTTGGGATTTTCTACTATTATGAATCTAGACTGCAAGTCAAAAATATTTTCAAGGGTCAATACGTTTCTCGAGATACAATTTCTCTTGATCTGGTTTGTCTCATCCTTACATTTATGTATATCCTGCTAGTGTACTTCATCATCTATTACAAAATCTTGGAACATGTTTACATTGGTGAGTAAGTCTATTAACCAGGAGTCATCATTGAACACTCTCCAATTTGTGACATTGTCAAGTACAAAAGGCTTGAAAACCAATTTGACAGTGAAACCATTATTCAAAGGAGTGAATCTATATGTCACATTGGCTAAAGTATCAACAAAAACATTTTGAGAGAAAGGTATAGAAGTGATGTTAAAAGCATCAAAATAACTTATAGGTTTCCATACCTCTTGTTGATAGCTCTTAAGGTGAGGAGAAAGATAGTGTATGGAATTTGTTACCTATCTGACAATAATTTCTGAATCACAAAAAACCCTTAGTCATTGTACCTTGAGGTCAATGGCCTTTTTTCAACCTTGCACCAAGGCCTTGTATTCAACTGTGTTATTGGTGCATTTGAATTCTAGGTCGCAGTATAACAATTTTTTGTGTTTTTCAGGGTCTATCAATATGCAACATGCTCCAACTCCTTGTGATCTGGAACCATAAAAAAACAAGGTCCAAATATTAGTCCCTACAATTGAGTTATTAAAAAACAAATTATTTGTTTCTACTACTTTACAATCATTTTCACCAGTTCAGGTGTAATGAAGGAGTTCAGACTGTTCATTTGTTTGAAAATAATACGATTGTGTAGCATAAAAACCATGGTCAACTTCCAGAAAACAATTCCCCAAAATTGTGTGATAAAAAATGATAGGTTTGTTCTTATCTTCGAGCTCCGTTATGGTGTGTTTCATGTGGGATTTCGTTGTCTACCTTTATCTGGTTTTTCCATCCTTTGTATGATAGCCACAAGTGTGACTAGTTAATGGAGAAGTAGCCCTATAGTTTTGTAGACTATTCCCTGCTCAACAACAAACCATAAGCTTCTAGAATATCTACTACGAAAATATCAGTCACTTGATGAACTCTGGGATTAGAAGATAATCCAATCATGAAATCCTTGATCTCACCCATAACATTAACATCAAACCTACCCAGTTGTACTCTTCTATGGAATAAAAATAATCCTCTGATAGAAAAAATATGGCATAACATTTGATGAAGCACTAGAGTCCACTAATAAATTATGCACGTTAAAATTATAAATATCAAATATTAGAAGAAAAGGTGGAGCCTGGGACCTAGAGTGTGTGCCTATGTTGGCAGTGTTTACAGTGGCTTTATCATCATTCAAATCTTCCTTTTTGGGTTATAATGTTTTGGGGTTGTTGTCCACTACTACTATTGTTTTCTTTCGAGAGGGAGAAGATTTAATTGTGTTAAGAATAATCACTCTCTACTGTGGAAGAGTATAGATGTTGAATAGTGAGATATTAGCCTTATTGTTTTTCAAGTCATCAATGACTTTGTACTCTAGAGAGTGGCTTATAGAAATATTCAAAGTTTTGTTAGGCTGTGAAGTGCTAGGGGTAGTATTGGCATGTGAAGGATTACTTTGTTTTTGTGCAACCATGGGGGGATTTATCTTTCTAGGAGTGACGAAAGTTTTAGTCAGTAGAGGAGTGTTGGTCACTGCCCCTTTACTACGTAAGTTATAATGTTTTAGGGAACCCTTCGTGGTTTGAGTATCACCTACATAAATTTCTTCTACCTTTTCATCATTAGATTCTAAACACCAGTCCCAGAAGAACATGGTAGATTCCTCGGTAGTATCTTTTCCTCACTTGCTTCCTCATTTTTTGTTCCTTGGTTTTGATCATCAACAACGACATGTTGGTATAATAATTGGTTGATGACAATAGTCATGGAATTAATCCATTGAGGGCATGTCTTCTCAGAATGGTTCATATGATAATAATAAGATAAATTATCCATACCATAATCATTAAGATTTAAGGTGCTTGGAGTCTCTTGTGGCTTAGGAGGATTATCTGTCTTTTTAAATAAAGGGAGAAAATATTTCTACTTAGATTATCCTTTGTTGATATTCTTCTTAATATCTACCACTTCATTGGACAACTTATTGAATAATTTGACTACACTATCTAAGTCTGTTAGGTAGCTAGAGAGGTAGTGGAGGGCCCGGAGGGCCCATAGTTATAATAGTAGAGGCCATTCAATGTAAGTTGGACTAGGTACACTATAGTATTAAATAAGGACCACTATAATAACTATGGGTCCTCTGGCCCCCCCACTACCTCTCTAGCTACCTAACAAAGGCATTGGGTTCATTTTTAGGAGACTTGGTCTAGAGTAAAGGTTTCTTACCAACTGATTTTATCTCCTCAGCTGTGGAGTGGCTACCTAGAGAGAGAATTTCCTTTTCCACTTCCTTGGCTTCTTCAAATTTCCGTGCTAAGGATATCTTGCTAGCTCTCTTGACAAACATGCCTATGGAAGGGTGCAAAGCTGAGGTATAGTATTTTGTTGTTAATTCTTCCATAGGGGTAACGCTAGCCAATGTTTTTTTTTTCAAACCACATAAATCATAACTTATAAAACCATTTGGCGATCAAAGCATATTTGTAAAAAATATATATCATTTATCTTAGGCAATCACTGATTGATTTCTTGTTACTACCTTTAAAATTTGGCAACAATGACATTTTATTTGTGTCACATGTGCATCATTGACAATAATTAACAAAAACAATCTTATGAAAGAATATTTAGAGAGAAAAAAACAAACTTTCATATCAATTAGAGGGAACTTAATGTTGGACATAGTGTCATTAATGTGTTTTCATTGATGTTAAGCAGTATAACAGTATGCAGAGTTCATGCCAAATAAATATATGTAGTATGAAAGTACACAGAGATTAAAAAGCTTAGGAGGGTTAGCGACTGAAGATCAGAAGCTCATAAGAGATGACGCACATGAAACTTAGAAGAGAAAGTGCCAGATCAATGGTAGGGATGGATTGTGGAGAGAAAAATGATAATTAAACAACGTGTTATTCCCAATCCCGCAATTAGTCTAAACTGTCATATTACAAGAGAAGTATCATTGGAGGACTAGTCAACGATCAGATCAAATCATGACTGTTGGATATGCAAGCATCAGATCAATGATAGGGATTGATTACGGAGCATGAAGGGAGAATTAAACTATATGTTATTTCCAATCCTACAATTATTCTAGATCGTCAGATCTCATCGATTCAAAGATCAACGACTGTGGTTGACTCACCAACAATCGCACAACTTCAATTGCGGAGTTTGGGAAAAAAATTAAACCACTCGCAAGTTATGGTTCTGCAATACACATCGATCATTGGATCAAGTTAAGTGGAAGGATAGGATAAGTAAAGATGAAGACCATCCGATACGAAGTCCTGAATTAAATGAGGACCATCCGATCTATTCAGAGCGCACCAAGGTAGCAGTGGTCAACTTCGGTGTTGACCACTTCGGGAGAAAAAGGGTTGAGAACAAGTAATATCACTCGAAGGCCGAAGTACCGAAGCAAATGTGAACAGTCTAATATGAAGAACACTTCGGGAGATATCAGGATTGTTAGATCATGTTTAGTGGAAGGACAGAGTAAGCCACAAATGTCCCAAAATAGACATAAGACGTATGATCCGAGGAAACACTTCGGAAGATATCCTCATCGTCAGATCGAGGAAAGTAGAAGGATAGGATAAGCAAGACCAAAGGCCCGAAAACCTGAATAGTTGAATTCCTAACAGCCGTTGGATCATTTTAAGCCTTTTCAGGTTAAAGAATGACCATTGGATGAAGTCAAGTTACTTGAGGTTTACACTTTGGGGAATCTCAGTTCGGGAAAAATGGGAAGTGGAGAAATCGAATTACCTGAACTCCTAAAGGCCGAAGTTTTGAAGTCACGAGGATAGGACACATGGCGTAATCAACTAATGACAAGTGTCAAGGTAGCATAGGTACTTTAAACATGCGTAAGCCATGAATCTAGGTGACACATGGCAACCACTTAGTAAATGCCATGTCAACAAGTGACGTCATCAAGTTATGTCACTCCGGGAGTTTTTACTTTGGGAGTTTCACCACCAGCAAATTCCTTAAGTCCCGAAGGCCGAAGTCCCAAAGTGGACATGAGTCGTCTGATATGAAGAAAACTTCAAGAATATTCTCAACCGTTGAAGATTAAGGACACATGTCTGTTATTCAGGAGATTTTTAAATAGGATGGAAGTCGTGAAGGATGAAGTCCCAAAGTACCAATAATCTTCCATCTCATCAAGATATTAAAACGTGACTGTTGATTTTGATAAGTGACCAAGCACTCGCTTGGCCTAGCGCTTGGTCACCGCCTGTGGTCAAATGGAATAAGAGAAATAAAGGTAAAAGATAATGCATCATTTAAATTGATAAGCATGTTGTTTTGCATTGTAGGTCATATGTAAATGGTTTAAAGGAAGCGCCTCAGCAGAAATTAGTTTCTGTAGTATTTGCAGAGATTTGTAATCGAGTTAAATGAAATCGATCCATATCTATGATCGATTAATGAAAAACATTTTCATTAAATTGAAAGGGTTTATCGATAATATTTGGATAAAGAAGAGTAAATGATATTATTGTTAAGTGAAGGGGTGTGATGGTCCAAACAAAGGGACACAATGTTTCATAGCTCACACGATTTGGAAGAATATATAAATGAGAAAGAGTGGTGAGAAGAAAGTGTCTTTGTTTTCCAATGAAGAAGATCAAAAAAAAAGTAGAGTCCAAGATGAAGAACTGTTAGTTCTAAGGTGCTTGTCAATGTCTTATTGAAGATCAAGAACAAAAGGAGATAGAGAAGTTATGCAATCCAGTGTATGATACATAAGTTTTCGAGATTCGAAAATTAAGGGTGGTTGGGTGGTTCAAGGGCAGGTTGGAGCCTGCAGGGGAGTAGGTGCTTCCTTGTCAGTTGTAGATAACTAAATAAGGGGTTGTAAACTCCTACCAGTTGGTGCTAGTGAACAAGGGGAGTAGGTGCTTCCTTGTCAGTTTTAGCTGACTAAACAAGGGGTCAAAGCCTCCTACCAGTTGGTGCTAGTGAACAAGGGTGTGGGTGCATCCTGATCAGTTGGTGTTGATCTAAAAGGAAGAACATCTTCCTTCCTTGTAACTTGTAAAAACAAATTTTTGCAGTTAATAGAAAATTGTTTGTGGTTTTCCCTGTTGGGTTCCATGGTAAATATTGTGTTAAAATATTGATTGTATTAATAGAAGAAAAATTGATACAATTATTCTGTCACTGATTCACCCCCCCCCGTCTCAATGACAAAGTATGGTCATTCAATTGGTATCAGAGTGGGTCTCTTCACTAAGGGTTTAAATCACTTGAAGATAAATATACATCGGGATGGATCAATAGTTGAAGATGTCATCAAAAATCCCCCTTTGATGGTGAAGACTATGTTTTCTGGAGTGTTAAAATGAAAAGCTATCTGATGTCCATTGGACTGGAAGTATGGACATTGGTTGAAAAAGGACATGATGTTCCAAAAGTCACTCCCATAGAAGCAGAAGACAAGAAGAAATTTTTGGAACATGCAAAGAATCTAAACACACTACAAGCTAGACTAAGTAAGAAGATCCTTGCTAAAGTACTAAACTGTCAAAATCCAAAACACCTCTGGGATAAATTAGAAACTATATATGCAGGAGATTCCAAGGTAAAGAGGGCCAAACTTCAGACTCTCAAAGTACAATATGAAGGTCTAAAAATGAAGGATGAAGAAAATATCTCAGAGTACTTCGAAAGAGTTGATAATATTATTAATGCAATTAGAGGTTTGGGAGTAGAAGTGTCATACAATGAGCTAGTTGAAAAAATACTAAGAACACTACCTATGCTATACAATTCTAAAGTGTCCACTCTTTAAGATCAAGGGAATCTAGATAAACTCACCATGGATGAATTGTATAGAATCCTCACAGCCTATGAGTTAAGATTAGGTTATGAGAAACTCCCACAAGGAGAGGCAACCTTCAAGGTGCTCAAGAAAAAAAAAATCAGAAGCAAAAACCTCAATCCATCCATCATGAAGAATATGATGTAGAAGAAGCCAATTTTATTAAAAAACTTCAGAAATGATCAGGGAAGTACAAAGACAAGCTCCCTTTCAAATGTTTTAACTATGGCAATGTTTTCCACTTTGCTTCTAGGTGTCCCTATCCCAAGGAGGACCCTGAAGATGAAGAAGACAAAAACAAACAATACAAGAAGAAGGAAAAACCTAACTACAAGAAAAAGTTGTACAAAGGGAAAGATATTTTTTACTCAAAAGAAGAAAACAACATTTCATTAGAGTCTAGTGACAATGATGATGATGAAGTCCTTTTTCTAGATATTGAAGTGCCTAATGAGATAGAAGAAATTGAGCATGACGAAGAGTTAGAAGTTGACGCAAAGTTTAATATGGAAGGAGAACTTCTCAGTGCCTTGGATGAATTAAGAAGATACAAAACCAGATATAGATAGTTGGAAATTTTTGTAGTAGAACAAAAGGAAAAACATGAACATAAAGAAAAAGAGATGGAGAAAATCATGAGAAACCTGAAAACCCAAATCCTAGAAGAAAATAGGATGGAAGAAAGTATTGAAAATTCTCTTGAAGAGAAACAAATAACTTGTTAAAGAATGGAGGCAGAAATAGTTCACCTAAGAAAAGAACTTAATGCAAAACTCATTCAAACAAGATATGAAAATAGCTCTAAAATCTTAGATAAGATTTACCACACAAAGGGATTCAAGTAACAAAAATGGAGTAGTTTATTCTCAAGAAGAAAACCAAGTTAAATCAAAATCTTATGTAAATGCTCTCCTCGGTACATTCAAGAAGAAAGATGAAGAAAAGACGAGTAATGATCAGAACTCCAGAGGACTACTTCCACCCATCACGAAGGATTATAATACAAAACCAAAGAAGGTTTATCAAAACATGTATCCTCACATTTTCTTTGGTTATTTCTTTGCATGCTCTAATTTCAGACACAAAGCTATGAATTGTAGAGCATATGGAAGGAAAAACTAGAGGGTTAAGAACTATAACCTTAAATATAACCAAACAATAAATCAAGTTAAAAGAAGAAACTATAATTCCTTTGCACCTCTACAAGAAGGGAACCCATAATGATTCATATGTCATAATTATGGACATAAAGCCAGTAGTTTCACATTAATGGAAGTCTCAGAAAAACCAAAGTTCATTAGAGAGCAAAAGAGGCGTTGGAAAGAAAAGACATCAAAAGAGGAATGTCTCATTGCCTTGAAATCCCAAGATAAAGAAGATCTCTAGTATGTTGACAGTGGGTGCTCAAAACATATGACAAGAAACAAGGACAAGTTTTTGAACTTAAAGAGACAAAAGGGTAAAGTTACATTTGGTGACAACACTTCAGGTAACATACTTGGGAAAGGAACTGTGAGTTTGGGAAAATACAAAGCCAAGGAAGTGTTGTTTGTTGAAAAACTGAAACCTAGCCTATTAAGTGTCAGCCAAACTTGTGATTAGGGGCACATCTGCATCTTTGATTCCCAGAAATGTGAGATTAGGAGAGAGGACTCAGGAAAATTGGTTGGTACTGCTCCTAGAACTCCTGAGAATGTATATATACTAAATACAAAATTGAATAAGGAGTGTCATATAAATTTAGTATATCAAAGTTGGCTATGGCATAGAAGGTTGGGGAACATCAACTTTGACAATTTAGTGAAAGTCAACAATGGTTGGGCAGTAAGAAATTTGCCAAAAATCATAAATCCCTCAAATCCTATATGTAGACATTGTCAACTAGGGAAGCAAACTAGAATAAGGTTCAAAACAAAAGAATACTCCACCTCAAAGCCTTTAGAGCTTGTTCACACCGACCTATGTGGACCTACAAGGACCAAGAGTTTGCAAGGAGAGTCCTACTTTATGTTGTTCATTGATGATTTTACTAGAATGGATTGGGTATGTTTTCTCAAGGAAAAATCAAAAGCACTTAACAAATTCAAAGCCTTTACGACGCTTGTTGAAAATGAAAAAGAGAAAAAAATAAAATGTCTTAGATCAGAAAATGGTGGTGAGTTCACCTCAAAAGAATTTAATCTCTTCTGTGAAACCCATGGAATAAAAAGACAATTCTCTGTTGCCAAAACACCTCAACAAAATGGGATTGATGACAGAAGGAATAGAACAGTCCAGGAAGTTGCAAGGACTATGCTCAATGAAGAAAAATTATCTGATGGATATTGGATGGAAGTTGTAAGAATAAAAGTATACATATTGAACAAAGGTTAGCTCAGGATTAATAGTAATAAGACTCCTTATGAACTATGGTTTGGAAGAGCTCCTTTGGAAAATACTTCAAGGTCTTTGAAAGTAAGTGTTACATCAAAAGGCTTGATGAGAATCTCAGAAAACTTGATGATAGTTCTGATGAAGGTAACTTTCTTGAATATGCCTCTACCAAGAAAGCATACAAATGCTACAATATTAGATTACATAATATTGTTGAGAGTGCAGATGTCATGGTGGATGATTTAAAAAAAATAAGGATCAAACATCAAGAGATTATACTTGACAATGAAGATGAAGATGAAGATGATGATGATTCAGTTGGTACACAAGCTAAACAAGAAAAGGAAGAGGATGATATGGGTACTAGTGAAGATGAGGAATGTATTCAAGAAGAAGAGATAAGATAAGAATCCCCAAGAAGAGACACACAGACACCCTCAAGAATGACTCAAAGGAATCATCTTGAGGAACTGATTATTAAAAATAAATGGAGTGCATACAAGAAGATAATTGTTGTATCAGACATAAATAGCACTTATGTCACATATTGAGCCCAACTCAATCAAAGAGGCATGTAAAGATGAAAATTGGGTGAATGCTATGAATGAAGAATTGGACAAGATTGAAAAAAATCAAACTTGGGAACTAGTTCCAAGACCAAAAAATAAAAATGTCATTGGAACTAAATGGGTGTATGAAAACAAAATGGATGAGAATGGGAAAGTAATCAGGAACAAATCCAGATTGGTGTGTAAAAGGTATGATTAGGTTGAAGGTGTTAACACATATTCTTGCAGGGGAGTGTTTTCCCTTCAGTTTCAGCCCTTGGATGACCAAGTGCAAAGAAGGGGGGCTTAAAAAACCCCACAAATGTGTTTCAACCAAAGTCGGGGCGCATTCTGCTAAGGCGCGCATGTATCGGGACCAGGGAGAGTGCCACTTGGGAATTTTTAATTTGAGAAAGGCGCATAGAAGATCTGGGTCGTCCAACCAAGGGGACAGGTGGTGCGCGATTGACATTTCATGATTTCGTGAGGTGGAGAAATCAAGGAATAGAGTTTTAAAACTCACGAAATGAGAAATGATCTGAGCCGTCCTTCTTAGCAAGACGCGTGGCACACAATTAAGCATTTTGTGATTGCGGGGAATGGAGCAGTTAAGGGGCCGAGTCGCGAGGAATCACAAAGCGCAAAATCTTGAAATGATGAGAGTTTTCCAATCAAAAAGGGGCGTGTGTCAGTTGATCCTAGCGTCGTGATTTCACGACTCGGGGTTTCAAGCATGGAGCACAACACAAACTCTCGACACGCAAAATCGCAAAGCGCTCAAAGTTTGGGCCCATGGTCATAGCCTATGGCCCTATGGTGTGAGGGTCCGGGAAGAATATTAGCACCTGTCATGTGGAGCTGGTGACATGGGATCTTCGAGGAAGCAATCTTGGCCATGAATTTCATAGAAGATTCGACCGTCGATCTGAATTTGACGATTTCACGATTTCGGGCATCGCGATGTTGTGAATCAAGGGGAGTGAGAACTCCTGATATGTGAAGTCCCAAAATTCCAATTCAGAAGCATACATACAGACATAGCTTTAACATAGGGGAAGCAACCATTTTCCATTGATTTCAAAGGGGGAGAGTAACTTCAGAAGAGAGAAGCATCATCATAGGGGGAGATCGTGTATGAAAGTTTTGTGTTGACATCAATGACAAAGGGGGATATTGTTGGACATAATGTCATTGATGTCAAACAGTATAACAATATGCATAGTTCATGTCAAATAAATATATGCAGTATGACAGTACACAAAGATTAAAAAGCTCAGGAGGGTTAGCGACTGAAGATCAGAAGCTCGGAAGGGTTAGTGACTGAAGATCACAAGCTCAGAAGAGATGACACACATGAAAATCAGAAGGGAAAGCACCAGATCAACGATAGGGATGGATTGCAGAGATAAAAATGAGAATTAAACAATGTGTTATTCCCAATCCTGCAATTAGTCTAGACCGTCAGATTACAAGAGAAGGATCGTTGGAGAACTAGTCAACGATCATATCAAATCAGGATCGTTGGATATGCAAGCGCCAGATCAACAACAGGGATTGATTGCAAAGCGTGAAGGGAGAATTAAACTATACGTTATTTCCAATCCCACAATTATTCTAGATCGTCAGATCTCATTGATTCAAAGATCAACGAATGTGGTTGAATCACCAACAATCGCACAACTTCAATTGCGGAGTTTGGGCAAAGAATTAAACCACTCGTAAGTTATGGTTCCGCAATCCACATTGACAGTTGGATCAAGTTAAGTGGGAGAATAGAATAAGTAAAGACGAAGACCATTCGATATGAAGTCCTGAAGTAAATTAGGATCATCCGATCTATTCAGAGCACGCCAAGGTAGAAGTGGTCAACTTCGGCACTGACCAGTTCGGGAGAAAAAGGGTTGAGGACAAGTAAGATCACCCGAAGGCCAAAGTACCAAAGAAAATGTGAACCGTTCGATATGAAGAACACTTCGGGAGATATCAGGACCATCATATCATGTTTAGTGGAAGGACAGAGTAAGCCACGAATGTCCTGAAATAGACGTAAGCCGTATGGTCTGAGGAAACACTTCGGAAGATATCTTGACTGTCAGATTGAGGAAACTAGTAGGATAGGATAAGCAAGGCCAAAGGCCTGAAATCCCAAATAACCGAATTCCCGACAGTCATTGGATCATGTTAAGAATTTCCGGGTTAAATAATTACCATTGGATGAATTCAAGTTACTCGAGGTTTACACTTCGGAGAATCTCACTTCGCGAGAATTGGGAATTGGAGAAATCGAATTACCTGAAGGCACCGAAGTTCTGAAGTCACGAGTATAGGACACATGGTGTAATCAGTTGATGACAAGTGTCAAGGTCCCATAGGTACTTTAAACATATGTAAGACACGAACCCAAGTGACATGTGGCAACCACTCAGGAAGTGCCATGTCAACAAGTGACGTCAGCAAGTTACGTCACTCTGAGAGTTTTTTCTTTGAGAGTTTCACCACCAGCAAATGCCCTAAGTCTCAAAGTCCTGAGGTGGACATGAGTCATCCGATCTAAAGAAAACTTCGGTAATATTCTCAACTGTTGAAGATTATGGACATGCATCTTTTATTCGGGAGATTTTTAAGGAGGCTGGAAGTCGCAGAGGACGAAGTCCCGAAGTACTGACAATCGTCCATCTCATCGGGAGATTAAAATGTGACCGTTGATTTTGATAAGTGATCAAGCACTCGCTTGGCCTAGTGCTTGGTGATCGATTGTGGTCATATGGAATAAGAGAAATAAAGGTAAAAGATAATGCATCATTTAAATTGATAAGCCCATGGTTTTGTGTTGTCAGTCATATGTAAATGGTTTGAAGGAAGCGCCTCAGTAGAACTCGGTTTCTACAGTATTTGTAGAGATTTGGAATCGAGTTAAATGAAATCGATCCATATCTACGATCGATTAATGAAAATCATTTTCATTAAATTGAAATGGATTCTTGATAATATTTGGATACATAAAAGCAAACGATATTATTGTTAAGTGAAGGGGTGTGATGGTCCAAACACAGGGACATAATGTTTCATAGCTCACACCAGTTGGAAGAATATATAAACGAGAAAGAGTTGTGAGAATAAAGTGTCTCTGTTGTCCAGTGAAGAAGATCAAATTCATAGAGAGGGTCATAGCTCACACCACATTCTATGAGAGGGTCTTCCTATCTCTATTTAAATTTTCCATGAAGGCATGGATCATATTTTGGGCCCTTGCTAGTTTCACAAGGTGATCATTCATTAAATCCATTGTCACTTTGGCCACAACTATGGAATCTATTTTTCTTTGCTTCATATTCTATTATACACTGAGAAAATCTATTCATCATCCTTCAACTTACTCATCTCTTTAATCTTGGGAAGATGGATTTTGTGAGATAGGATGTATGTTGCTTTATGGAGATGTGAGAAAATTAAGAGTGAATTCTTCAACTCTTAATTTTTCCCCGGCTTGTTGGAATTTGTTGAGTGCATCGTAGTTGATATTTATCTCCCATTCAATTATGCATGGAAATTATGGTGGAGCATCAAGGTTTTCCGTAATCCACCATTGCATCTCATTCAAACCTTCTCTAATTGTGATGAAATTCGTGTTCTTGGTTTGGGATTTGTTGTATTGAGAAATAATTTTTGTGGCTATCTACTAGAAAACCCATATATTTGCATACATATCTATTTCCATCTTGTGGAGTTCCATCCTAACTTCCTCTGCACATACCCTAAATTATTTGATGTTTTCCCTGTCACTTTTACTTCCTTGGACTTCCTCTTCTAGTTCTCTTATTCTTTCATCTTTCTCCTTGTTTTCATGCACCAAATATTTTAGATTTTTCTCTAAAGATAGTGTGAAAGAAACACCGAGTAAATTGATTGAAAGACTATTGTCTCTGACATCTTCTATTACATTAGTCTCGGTCATTACTAATAAGGGATCCTTTCCGGACACTGGTAGCTTGTTGGCCCTTGACCAAGTTTTGGGAGATCCTTGGTCAAGTTTGACCTATTTTGGGACTTCGACAGCCTGTTGAAGGCAGAGCGCAAGACGAAGCAGAGATCACGGGATCTCGGCCCCTTTTTGGGATTTGGGATTATGTAATGGGTATGGGATGTTGGCCCATGGGTTTACCCATGTTTAGGCCTATTTTGTAAAGTATAAATAGATTCTAAGGTGATATAGTGAGCAGATAAAACATTTACGAAAGGCTAAGTGCTAGATCTATGTGATTGAAGGATTTCAAGTGCTTTGTGCATATTGTGTGAGACTTGTAGAGCTAAGTGCAAGTCATTGCAAGAGGTTGTGGAAGGCTGTGTGCTTAGATCTACTCGGGGAAGGAGGATCTAGCGAGCTATGCATATCTCCTTTCCTATGCGGAGTAGGGTTTTGAGGCTCTGTGCATGTAACCTATTGAAGAATCTGATAAAGAAGAAGAGTTAGTGGACGTAGCCCCAGGGTGGGGGTGAACCACATATATGTTGTGTTGCTTTTCTTTGTGCAATGTGTTGATGTGTTTATGTCTTTATTTTCTAAGTGCTTTGATATAGATAGATAGATATGTTTACGCTTTGTACTAATGATGTATATGGATGCTAGATCTGACCTATGTGAATGTGCTTAGTGCTTGAATCTGCTAGATCTAATCGACCTCTCTATGATAAGTGCTTAGATACATCAGATCTGGATGAATCATGTGATTCTCCGTTTTATTTGCAAAGTAGACAGTGGTTGAATATTGATCATATGTTGGTGCTAAGTGCTCTGTTAAGTATTACAATAATAGATTTGTGTCCTAGCCAAGGTTGCAGACACCTGAGTCCTGCAATCACCCCTGCCTCTACCTCGAGTGAGACTCCATATGCTTTGCAGGTGTTTTCGAAAGGGTCGATAGCTAGGGTTTTGTTGGTGCACTGTTGTAGCATTGAACCCTGGGTCTGCACCTATGCCAACATAACTTTCTATTTTTTTTCAAAAGTATCTTACCATATTCTTTGTTGAATCTGAAGGGGTTTAAATTGGCCATCTTCCAAGCCTTCTAAGGTGTAAATGCTCCCAATACAAAATCGCCTAATGGGAAATGTTACCCTATGAGTGGAATGTCAATTGATGATCCCAGAATATATGTGTCCATGGGATCTATGTTGTTATTTCTTTCTTCTTCATCCTTTTTCCATTGTTCCTTTGCTACAGTTGCTGCTACTACTACTTCTACTACCGCTTTTTCTTTTTTTTCAAATTGTGCTTGTTGTTTTTGCTTCTTTAGTTCAACCTCTTCTTCCTGGGAACTGAGAAAGAAGAAGCTTTGTGCAAAGATCCGACCTGAAATTGTGAAAGCTTTGTGCAAAGATCCGACCTGAAATTGTGAAAGCTTTGTGCATAGATCTGTCACTCTAGTGCGCAGTACTCTACTTAGTTTGAGAAGCTCTATGCTAAAGAAAAGAAGTCTGATTGGAAGAAAAGAGGTAAGATCTGAAAGCTTTGTGCTCTGAGAAAGGTAAAAGTGAGAATTTTTTATTAAAAGAGGTAAGATATGAACGTGTTGTGCTCTGATAGAGGTAAGAATAGTGAAAAGTTCTAGATCTGAAAGCTTTCTGCTCCGTAGAAGTAATATAAGTGGAAATTTATGTTTCTAAAGTATGGATCTAGGTATGTTTGATAGATTCTGTCCTAGCTTGAAAACTAGGACACTAATCGATGAAAGAAGGTTTGATATATGTAGATCTGATAAGAATAGTGAAATATATGTTATACCTATGCATAGAAATAATGTTTGGACTAACAAGTGGGTGCAGGATCCTAGAAAGAAATGTTTGCAGGTTGGCTACTATGACCCTGGCCCGTAGTATAGAAAGAGCTGGGAATCATTTAAAAGAAAGAGAGGATTAACCCTATGTTACAATTGCAAAAAACTGGGACATCTTTTTAAGGAATTCCCTGGGAGACGACCTAGTTGTCTTTGTTGCAAATCTATGGACCATGAAGTATTGGATTTCCCTAGAATGATTGCTAAGCTTGAAGAAATGAACATGAGACAAGAAAACCCTAAGGCAGATCCAGAAATGGTAGGACCCCAGAAAGAATCAGAAAAATTATTGCTACAGATAAAAGAAACCATGAATGACCACCGACATGTTAATTTATCAGAGATCTTCAAAGAAAGAGAATGCCTTAAAGCAAGAATAGGAGACTTTGACATTGACTATGTTCTGGATGAGGAAACACGGGTGAATGTCATGACAGAAAGAATTTGGGAAGCTATAGGAAGGCCTGCTATGAGTCCTTCATCAGGAGGAATAGGACTATTCAAAGGAAAGTTGGTAAACCTATGTGGAAAGCTCACCCAGATATCTATGAATGCCAATGGATCTTTGACAGAGGAAGATTTTGAGATTGTTAAATTTATTGAGAACAACGCCCCATTTACCATGTTACTAGGAAAACCTTGGATTGAAAGAAATAAGGCTAGAAGAAGAAAAAAATTTAGTGCGGAACAAGCAAGAGTTAAAAGATTTCATGACTAGAAGGGTCGCACACTTGATTGAAGAACAAAAGAACAAATCAAAGCTATCTAACACCAGAGACCCTAATGTTGAAGTTGCAAGAACACTAGAATACCCATAGAAGATTGAAGTACCTATTCCAGATAAAGAAGAAGTATCACCCTCGACTCTTAGGAAAGAATCTCAACAATGCGAAGTAACTATGCCAAAATAAGATAAGAATCAGAATGGAAGAAGGCATACCGAGATGAATCTCACTGGGAAGAAATCTAGACAAATAAGTAAGAAGAGAGCTAAGATCGACAAGTTACAGAAGGTTCCAAAGGGAACTTCACAGAAGGAAAATTTGCAAAACTAGAGCTTCATCAGGATAACAAAACAACATCACATGGCACTTCGCCATGGCAAAGCAATATAGCCATTGGGACCAATATAACCATTCAAACGACCACCCAAATGGGTAGAAAGGCATTTATGGTTCGCCACCAGACAATTGGACCGTGCCATAATGGACAGAATAGAGTTAATGAAGGATTCTCCACCGTTGCAAGAAATCCGTTGTCAAGTTATCTATTTATCCCGTCACGCTATGCACTGAGAACACTTTTGCTAATCGTGAATTTGAGCCCTCAGACTTGTTGATTTTATACAATGATCATTGCGTTATTTCCTTCTATCCTATTGCAGTGTCTAAGTTACTCCTCGGACCCAAATATTTCCAAACCCGAGCGTGTATGTTGGACGAGTTTAGCGCTGGAGAGAGATTTGTCAAAGAAGTTTTGATCAACCTCATGATTTAAAGAGTCATGCCGATGTCTACAACCGTACAAGCATCATCGATGAGAGGACTACAAGCCTCTCCATTGACTGCTCGCAGATCGGGGCCATCCTGACCATCACTAGAGAAGAGAACCAAGCATAAAGACGACCTAGCAAAAGCAAAGTTGATTCCATCCATATTTCCCGATTACATCCTGCCTCTGGCTGGCGCAGTGAATCATGATAGTGTGCCAAGAGACTTTGAGTACACTATGCTCATTGTGTACCGCCTGAAGGGAATACGCACAATTCAAGCAGAGAAGGATAAGATCATAGCGTTGAAGTTTAGCGACTTCAACCTCGGAGATAGAAAGATCTATGGTATGCTCGCCCCATACAAGTACCTAATTAGAACAAAAGGGAAGAACTTGAAGATCATCCCTCAGTCGTGGACGATGAACCTCGTGCAGTCGACCCTACTGAATGTCATGAAGATCCAACACTTCGGAAGACACCAGGAAGTCAACGCATGTGTCAAGATGCTACTATTGTGTTACCATGGTAGCTACTTATGTCTATACCACTGCATTACAGTTGACCCAACACTGATCCACAGGATCACAGGACTAAGTATGCAAGGACCCGACCCGCAGGACTTTTATCTAGGAAAATATGCAGATTGTGCACTGGCACAGAAAATCAAGGATACATATGGCGACGTTGAGAAGGGAACAAGAGGCTACAAGGTAGATTCCATCCAGAGTGGTGCAATGTGCCTCACATGTCAAATGATAGCTAGAAAGTTAGTAAAGAAGAACCGACCTATGCAGGTCACTGACTTTGTCATTGACCTCGCAGGGAAGTGCGCAGAAGGTCTACAGATGAACTGGGCGAAGTACCTAGGTAACCGGTTGGAATTAGATTGTCGAGAAGCACATGATCAGGGTTATGAATTTCATTTTATCTGGCTCATGGTCCTCATTTCATTTGTTTCCTAGGAGATGCCAGAAGGAGCGACCTTCCCTGACATAGAGTCATTCGAACCGCTTGCTGCAAAATTCGCTACCCTGTGGCATTTAACTAATATGAACAAACAGTGGCAGTCGAACGTTGTGCTTCATACATACTACCTCCAGCTAAAGAGAGCCATCAAATTCGAGCCTCGCATGACTCCGAACACCCTATAGAGGTTTCGACCCATGATGAAGTTCGGCGTAGATCGACACTTCACCTACATTACAACGCGAGCAGATGAACATAAAGAGAAGCTCCAGTCATATTAAAAACTCACAGAAGAAGACCTTAAGGATATCACCAAGGAATGGTCCACTGACCTCCTTATCCCCGCCAACCCCGTAGAGATATTTGATATTAACAGCCCAGAAGACACTCATAAAGAACAAAATACACCTGGAATCAGTAGACAGAACAAGACTGAGGAAGTCCAAAACGTAAGAAGCACCTAAGGGAAGACTGCTTCCATGTCACCTGACTGAGGGGGTGGTGAAAAATTAGAATATGAACAGAGACTCGGCGAAGTAACAATGCACTAAGACGAGATTGACCCTTTGAAGAAGAGGAATATTTCCCCCTTGAAACCTTCTTCCCAGAAGAAATCAAAACCCACCATGACCAAGATGTAGACTGTCCTCACCTTCGATGATTTTTATTTCATCATAGCAGCCTTGAACAATGCTTCACTAGAGACAGTAGAGAAACAAGGAGCGAAGTAGGAATAAATGTATGATAGGATTGAATTCAAACTTCGAGGGTTACAGCAGGCCCTTTAGTCCAGTCGCATAGTCTCCACTGCGCCTCTGCCATCGGGAGAACCAGAGTTGGGAGATGAGCCGGGCCAACTCCAATGACTAGCTGAGACAGTCGAAACTCGCCTTCGACGAGCACAAGAGGAAACAGAACAAGACACCTAGGCCTTGACACAAGTGCAAGGCATACTTGTAGAACAATGTTGAGCTGCAAAACAAGAAAATATTTCTCTCCAAGAAAAGTTCGATGAAGAAAAAGCACAGCTACAACAAGGAAAAGAACAATTGCTCACGGAGCAACTCGAAGTGAAAGAAGCGGTCAATAGATCACTTCGTTCTGTGACATTCGTAGAAATAAAGGCAGAGAATAGAGTCACAAAGCAAGTAGAGAAACTCACAGAAGATATCTAGCATCTACAATAACACATAATAGACTTAGAGCTCCGCGTAGTGCCCAAGACCCCACAGGATGTAAGGGATCAAAGAGAAGCAACTACTCGAAGTGCAGTTGAGAGAATAAAATCCCTTGCTATGGAATGTAAGAAAATTACTGATCATAGTGCCCAGACCTAAGAACAACTCATTGAGAATCTATAACCGAAGGCACTGGAGTCCCAGCTCCAAGAGGCTAAGTATCAAGCCAAAACAATACAAGAGCAGTTAAAGCCCCTGTCAGCTGTGGAAATAATGAAGTGATCCCAGGAGCAGTGCACTTCATAGCAGCAGATCCACACTATCTAGAGTAGAGTTATGGAAGTAACTCAAAGGCTCCAACCTATACAATATAAGGCTTATCAACTATTCACAGAGGTTGAAGGCCGAGGAACAGAATTGGAGCAGGTGGTCACTGCAGCTGAACAATGCCTAGAGGGACCTGCCAACGATGTAGTCATCTAAGAGTTCGTTGAACAAGAGGCCAAGACACATCAGCAAATCGAAGAAGCTCAAGCTACACTCAAGGCTTTTGAAGTAGAACTACCCAGATCAGAGTGACTTGGGATGAGTAACAGGTGAGTGTTAGGGGCATGTTGGCCCTTGACCAAGTTTTGGGAGATCCTTGGTCAAGTTTGACCTATTTTGGGACTTCGACAGCCTGTCGAAGGTGGAGGGAAAGACTAAGTAGAGATCGCGGGATCTCAGCCCCTTTTTGGGCCCCTTTAGGGATTTTGGATTATGTAACGGGTATGGGATGTCGGCCCATGGGTTTACCCATGTTTAGGCCTATTTTGTAAAGTATAAATAGATACTAAGGCGATGTAGTGAGAAGATAGAGCAGTTACAAAAGGCTAAGTGCTAGATCTATTTGATTGAAGGATTGTAAGTGATATGTGCATACTATGTGAGACTTGTAGATCTAAGTGCAAGTCATTGCAAGAGGCTGTGGAAGGATGTGTGCTTAGATCTACTTGGGGAAAGAGGATCTAGTGAGCTGCGCAGATATCTTGTCCTATGTGGAGTAGGTTTTTGAGGTTCTGTGCATGTAACCTATTGAAGAAGCTAATAAAGAAGAAGAGTTGGTGGACGTAGCCCCAGGGTGGGGGTGAACCATGTATATGTTGTGTTTCTTTTCTTTGTGCAATGTGTTGATGTGTTTATGTCTTTATTTGTTGAGTGATTTGATATGGATAGATAGATTTGTTTACACTTTGTGCTAATGATGTATATGGATGCTATATCTGACCTATGTGAATGCACTTAGTTCTTGAATCTGCTGGATCTAATTGACCTCTCTATGATAATCTCTTAGATACATCAGATCTGGATGAATGATGTGATGCTCTGTTTTATCTGTGAAGTAGATAGTGGTTCAATATTGATGAACTGTCGGTGTTAAGTGCTCTGTTAAGTATTACAATCACAGATCTGTGTCCCATCTAAGGTTGCAGACACCTAAGTCCTGCAACCACCCCTGCCTCTACCTCGGGTGAGACTCCATCTACTTCGCAGGTGTTGCCAAAAGGGCCGGTAGCTAGGGTTTTGTTGGTGCACTATTGTAGCATTGAACCCTGAGTCTACCCCTATGCCAATATAGCTTTCTATTTTTTTCAAAATTATCTTACCATATTATTTCTTGAATTTGAAGGGGTTTAAATTGGCCATCTTCCGAGCCTTTGAAGGTGTAAATGCTCCCAATACAAACTCGCCTAATGGGAAATGTTACCCTATGAGTGGGATGTCAATTGATGATCCCATAATATCTATGTCCATGGGATATATGTTCTTATTTCTTTCTTCTTCATCCTTTTTCAATTGTTCCTTTGGTATAATTGCTTCTACTACTACTTCTACTACCACTTTTTCTCTTTCTTCAAATTGTGCTTGTTCTTCTTGCTTCTTTAGTTCAGCCTCTTCTTATCTCATTTTATTTTGTTGTTTGGCAATTGCTTTGGCTATTGTTGTTTCTTCTGTTGTCTCTTTCTGTCACAACTGCTCAACTTCCTCTTCTTTTCTCTTCTTATTTTCTTCTAATTCAACAACTTATGTTTCTTTTCTTTTCTTTTCTTCTTTAGCTGCTACAGTTGTTGCTACATCAGATGTTTTTGTTGCTGCTTCTATTGCTGCATATTCTTCGATTTTATTTTGAGCCTCTCTATCTCATTGCTCATATTCTATTCTTCCCAGGGGGTTTTCTCTCCTTTTGAAAATTATGTCATGGTAGGTTTTGGCTCGAAAGTGGATTTCTTCCTCTTCCTAGACATTAGTTGTGTAATCCCATCTATACTTGTAGTTACTATAGTAGGTGTTGACGACATCTAGAGGATTGTGCCTCTAGAATCTTTCTTCACTGAAGTGGAAAGATGTTATTATATTCACTTATGCTTGTTCTTCCTTGACAAAGTTAAATGAGTATGACCCAATCCAGAGTGGGAGAGGAGGATAGAAGGAATTTTTGTCTCTATATGACGTTGCACCTACCCCATGTATGACCAACTAGTATGAAATCTCCTATAGCATTAGTCTATCTAGGAAATTTTTTGGAAGTAAGTGTGGATCTTTGTTAGCTCCATATATCATGACGTAGGTGCCATAATCCAGGATTACTAATCCCCTATCCTTTTAACTATGGCATGCACCTTATCTTTCATACAAGGTGCTAGAAATCAAAATATGAGATGATACAATGGGATTAGGAAGTTGTTGCATATCTTCTGATACTCAAAATGATATTTATGCTCCCATAATGTTTTGCAGTAGATGTGGATTGGGGGGTCGCTAGGTTTCGATGTCCAACCCATATGATGGTAAGAATGGCATACACACATCATGTCGAGTAGGTAGGATGACATGTGAAAAATAAAAAACCCTCCTGGAGCTGTGTGACTTTCTTTTGCAAGTACTTCAACCAAGGTAGAGGATAATATGTCCTCCCATTTGAATGTTGAATCAGTGTTTATGACATAGTATAAGAGAGGTACCCATTTTATTTTAAATTTATAGAAATAATTTTTCCCATAAATCCTTCATGTCATTGCCTCTGCGTATTGGTATTGTAGTCTGAGTAGATTTGTGGGATATTAGTTAGGCGACCTGGTCTTGAGAACCTTTTCAGGCTTGTACCAACTTTTTAGTAGCTCTCTTGGGATGTGTGGGAAATTATTCGCCATCTTCTTGTCCAATGAATTTTCTCCTTCCTCTAGATGATAACAAGAGAAAATCACCAAAGCTTGGAAGGAGGTGATTGGGTGGCCTTGGGCATTCATTATGTATCTAGTATCTAGATCGACATGCTTCACGATCCATGAAATGGATTTCATGCAGGGAAACAATGTTGCATGTGTTGTGACTTTATATAATTTACACCAACTAATGTTTTTGTATGTGTTGAGGTCATGATAATCTTCAGGCAGCTGAGGGAATGTATGATTATTGAACATATGATATTTTTTTCCCCATTAGAGTGAGGTTTCCTTATCAATGACACCTTGAATATCGTCATAATTAGGTCCTGGGGTGTCGATGTCTTCTTCTTCTAAGACTTTGCTCACATAGGCATTTTCAACAAGAGATTTTTGAGGAGGAATCATGGCTAAAATTGAATTATAAACATCTGAAAAAACCACAAGACAAGTTTTTTAGATCCATTATCATCTAAGAAAGGATTCAATCATACAAAATGTTCAATCCTTAATTTTCAAATATTGGCAGCGATTTGGGTGATGGTAGAGTCATTAGAAGGTGGTCAGCAAAGAAGTATTTTCCTCGTCAATACAGGGTACATCAGTGGAGATGAGCCTTTCCCTGTTGATATATGGAACATCATCAATGGAAATATTTCCCTTGTCAATGTGACTATATTGGCGATGAAAGGGTGATTTACTCCTGCCATCACTATGAGCCATGGATCGATGCTTGAGGCTTAAGGATTTCGGGTGCACCATTGAGGTTTTGATCCATGGCTATGGTACATGATGGGTATTTTTCCAAAGAATATCGGAAGGGCCAAGATCTGGCTAGGGGAATGAGGAGGGATCTGATAAAGATACAAGGAACATAGGTACTATGTTTGTGATCGTCAAATTAAGGTGGAGGTCTAGGAGAGGGAAATGAACTTGTGAGATTCCCTTTCCCCTCTATGCCCCTATTTGCTCCTTTGTACCCTTTATCCTTTTGAGCTATGGGAAAGGTGACAGGTTAAGGAGGCAAAAAAATGAATGAAAACCTAGCTCGATCTTGCATTATCTTATATTTAAAAAATTATAACAAGTGTTGGGAAAGACAAAGTAACTAATCGGCTCTAAACTTGAAGGTCTAGGGTTGAAGGTCATGGAGGTAGCTCTATGGTAAGGGAATATCTATTCTTGTTTTCTTCATGCTTCTGTGGCTTGGTGTGCAACAACATAATGGAGAAAAGAGCCAAAACAAGTTTAATATAATGTGTATGGGCATGAAAAAAGAGTGAGAAAAGGTGTGGATATGACCTTTTGCACATGTGAAAGGTGATTTGTGTTGCTGTATTAGAGGTCGAGGGGAGAGAAAACCCCAGTGCATCGAATATGTATGAGAGATGAAGTCCCATTGTATTGGTGTCACATGGAAGTCCCATTGTATTGGTGTATTGATGTCACGTGGAGGATGGCATGTCAGAGTATCGACGAAGGATGAAATATGGGGAAGCGATGTGTTGGCGTGGAGAAAGGGATCCAATGTTGGTGTATCGATGAACCAAGAAATATCGGTTGTGGTGGTTCGACGGGGAAAGAAATATGGAGCATCGGAAAAAAGAAAAAGTTGTCAAAAAAGGCTAAGTGTTGGCTCATCACCTGTATAGACGAAGAAATGATTAAGTTTCTGACACTTCATGTATTGGTGAGTGAAGGAGATGGTGAATTTGCTAATTAAGAGGAGGGAAAAATATCTCAAACTTACACAAAAAAAACTTAAGTTCTTTCCACACGATAAAAGGGCCTTGAAAAGTATAAGGAGGGTCCTTATTTCTTGAGAAAAAATCTTGCTTCATAAGCAAAAACCAAGAAAAAAAGGAGTTGTTGGTGCCGACACAACAAGTTGTCAATGCAACTATGACTTGCCTCTTACTCATCCAACTAATTTTTCCACTAAATAGGTTAAAAACACAACTTCTTGTAGATTTTATGCAGTCAATATCTCTAGTCTAATATGCATAAAAAAAACCTTGTATATCTATCTCTTTATGAGATCCAAGTCTTCATTGGTAGCAAATTGCATAATCTTAAGTGGCATGATGAAAATATCTAAAGACACTCTTTATAGTTGTCCAATGTTTCTTTTCTAGTTTTGACATATACTTGCTCAAAACTCCCATTGCATGGGCCATGTCTAGTCCAGTACATACCATAACATACACTAGACTTCAAACACCACTCGCATAAGGAACAAGTGGCATTCCTCTACTTATTCTTATGTTCTGGTACACTGATCTACATACAAATTTACACCTAGATGAATAAGAACCTTGAGCAGTTTACATTCCCGTGTATTAAACCTCTACAATATTGTTTCAACATATTTCCTCCGATTCAACTAGAGTTTCATGTTTTCCTTATCTCTTTTAAATTCTATGCCCAAAATAAATTTGTAATGTGAGTATCTTTCATATCAAATTCATAATACAACTAAGTTTTTACATCCTTGATGATTTCCTTATTGTTTCCAATCAAAGACATGTCATCAACATACTAGACCACTTAATAAAATTATCACTAACCATCTTGGAATAAATTGAATGATTATCTTTTATTCTTGAGAATCCAAGTTCGACTATATCAGTATCAAAATTTTGATACCACATTCTTTGATTATTTTTTAATCCATATAGGGAATTCTTTATCTTGCAAACCAATTCCTTATTTCCATTTACTACAAAACATTTTGGCCACCTTATGCATATTTATTCTTCAATATCCCCATGTAGAAATGTTAACTTCACATCCATCAACTCTACTTCAAGATGAAAAGAAACAAAAATAGACAAAAGAAATCTAATATAAGTTAATTTAGAAACAAGAGAATTGTTTTTACTAAATCAATTGCCTCCACTAGGGAATATCCATTTTTTATTAGGTGAGGTTTGTACCTCTCCACCATGGGGTCTTAACTCAATGGACATGTGAAATAGCACCTACATTTTTTGGATATTAAATAATACCCCTAATTTCACTAGATATTGATAAATACCTCCAAAAATACTTTTGTTGAACCCCCCTCTCAATACATCTTTCTAATAAAAGAAACACCTATTTTTATGTAACGCACCCACTACCATAATCAAATTTTTCGTTGCTTTCTGCAGAATCAGAACCCCTGAAATATCTACGGGAGCCTAGCGTAAGCTAGCTCTTTCTCTGTCTACTCCCATGTGATCGTGGGTCATGATCACAAGTCAAATTACCATGGCACCTCTCAGTAATTCACGACTCGACACTATAGAAATGTCGAATCATTCGACTCTGTAACCGCCAAACTCCGACAGGGATAGCGACTGTCCAATAGGGACGAATCCCAACAGGGTTAGTGAATGGCCAATAGGAACGGGCCCTGTCGCGCGGTTGAGTGGATTATAGGTGGCAAGAGGGAAGCACGACATGGAGGGCAATGTGGCAGGAGACGGGTCCCACTTCACACGCCACACCATTCTGG